>JAWNNO010005344.1:0-47306 GCA_035044985.1 Lordiphosa fenestrarum | reverse complement strand
AGTCAAATTTTTCCCTCTGAGTAGTATTTTAATTCAAGATCTTTTGAGGAAGCGGTCTCTGCAAATCGGTTGGCAAAAGACCGAGACAGAAAAAACAAAAGCAAATGTGTTTCTCTCCTCTCCCAACCGAACACAACCAAAGAGCGCATTTAAAGGTTGCTTCCGTCCCTCTCTGTCAATGTGCCGCGCGTAACCGTTTTTATACTCGGTACCGTAGGTACACAGAGTATTAAAAGTTTGTGCAAAAGTATGTAACATCGAGAAGGAATCATCTCGGACCCTATAAAGTATACATATTCTTGATCAGCATCAACAGCCGAGTCATGTCCGTCTGTCCGTCTGTTCGTCCGTCCGTCTGTCCGTCTGTCTGTCCGTATGAACGCACAGATCTCAGAGATGGTAAGAGATAGAGGTTTGACGTGTATGGGAGATATGCTTCTTATGTCTGCAGGCAGATCAAGTTTATTTTCAATTTTGGCCACGCCCCCTCCCGCCCCCGCAATTTAGAAAAATAGATA
Organism: Lordiphosa fenestrarum; assembly: GCA_035044985.1. Taxonomy (NCBI): domain Eukaryota; kingdom Metazoa; phylum Arthropoda; class Insecta; order Diptera; family Drosophilidae; genus Lordiphosa; species Lordiphosa fenestrarum. The sequence continues at coordinate 46,788 of JAWNNO010005344.1, read as the reverse complement.
GATTGCTTGTTCCTTCTGGACATATTTAGTTAGCAGGATAACTTATCGATCCGCCAAAGGAATGGAGGAGATCGGATGAAGACTGTTGGAGATATGAGAGAGCGCATGTAATTGGCTGCATACATGAAAGTTGCATACATACATATACACGCACGCACTGAATGAGCTCACACACAAACGCTGCAGACTTTGCAAAGTCAAAAGCGTAGCCAAAGAAATCTGTCGCAAAGACAATCGTTTTCTGGATTTACCCCCCAGTCGACCGTCCGTAAAAGAGCTTCGCTCTAAAAATGTATTTGGTCACAGGTTTAAGTACATAAATTAAAAAATTTTGCTTTTTCTTTGATATTTGAAAGTGATTCTAGTGATAATTTTGTGAAGTGTTGTGTCAAAAGTACGAGAAAGAAATTAAAAGAGTTATTGAAAAAAAAACTTCACTACTTAGTTACTTTGAAAATATAGCCTGACCTAAGAAAAATAGTTCAATCGTAAATTTAAGTTATGCTATTGGAAAGATCCGATGGAACGAAAACTTGCACTGGTCATTAGTGGTCTTATAAACGTAGACGTTCTGTAATATCTTTTTCTGGTTTGTGTAAGCTTTAGAAAACGTTCTGTAATATCTTTTCCTGGTTTGTGAATGCTTTAGAAAACAACGTTATTATCGATATATCGATGTTTTTGGATTCGATATAGCAAATATCGATATTGAAAATTTAGATTTTTGATATTATCGATATTGATATTTTGAGATATATGGACAACCCTAGCCTAGAGTTCAATGTGTTCTCGATCCTAGCCAGCGCAGATCGAAAAGTGACTAAAGGAGAAAATCATACAACCGAGCACATCGGAATATGCATCTAATGTTGTATTGGTTCCGAAAAAAGATGAGAGTAAAAGAGTATGCTGCGACTATAGAGGGTTGAACGCAAAGATTGCAAGGGACAACTTTCCAATGCCCTTACTTGACGATGTAATCGAGAGATTGCAGGGTCATTTCGTGTTTACATCACTTGATCTTGCTAACGGATTTTTTCACGTTCCAAAAAGTTCAAGAAAATATACAGCGTTTGTTACACATGCAGGCCAATTTGAATTTCTGTATGTTCCATTTGGAATATCGAACTCGCCAGCTGTATTTTCACGTTTTATTCATGCTATTCTAGTGGATATGATACAAGATAGGACAATCGTTGCTTATATGGATGACCTCATTATTCCCTCCAAGGACAAGGACGAAGGCATTCGAAAGCTAAGACGCGTACTAGAAAGAACAGCAGAGTATAATTTGCAGATTAAGTGGAGTGTCAGGGTACATTGTGGAAGAAGGCACAATAAGACCCTCAGAGACAAAAACAAAAGCTGCCAGGAATTTTCCACAACCGCACGACCGGAAAAGTTTGCAACGTTTTCTTGGTTTGTCATCCTATTTCAGACGTTTTATAGAATCGTTCGCTTTGGTAGCTAAACCATTGTCCGATTTGCTTCGTAAAGACGTAGAGTTTAAGTTCGGAAGTGAGCAGCTTGTTGCATTCAATCAACTGAAAGAAGCATTAGTCAGTGCTCCAGTATTGCGGTTATATAATCCGAAGGCTCAGACAGAAGTACATACGGATGCTTCCATGCATGGGTATGGCGGAGTGCTGTTGCATCCCGACGATCAGTTATTCCATTCGATTCAGTATTTCAGTCGAAAGACGAAGCCAGCAGAAGAAAAATATTATTCATACGAGCTTGAAGCGTTAGCCATAGTTGAAGCTTTAAAGAAATGGCGCATTTATCTACTTGGGATTAATTTTAAGATCGTGACCGACTGCAATGCATTCGCTATGACCATGAAGAAACGAGGTGAAGTTCCTTTAAGAGTTTCGAGGTGGGCACTATTTCTTCAGGATTTCGCTTTTGACATTGAGCATCGAAGCGGTAGTAAGATGAGACATGTTGATGCTTTAAGCCGCGTATCATGTCTAATGCTAGAAGATTCATTGCTTCATAGATTAAAGCAAGCTCAAGCTACAGATGATTCTGTCAGAGCAGTTATGGCTGTCTTGGAAAAGAACACTTATGATCATTTTTATGTGAAGCACGGTGTTGTCTATAAGGATCCAATTAAGGAACATATAGTTGTACCATCACTAATGGAGGATGAAATTATCAGATCAGCTCATAAGGAAGGACATTTCTCAGCAAAAAGAACTCAAGAGGCAGTGGAAAAATCTTTTTATATACCACAGTTAGCTTCAAAAGCCCAGAAAATTGTTAAAAGCTGCATTAAATGTATAGTTTCGGAAAGTAAAGCAGGAAAGAAAGAAGGATTTTTTAAACGAATTAACAAAGAAGACCGACCGCTAGATCACGTGGATCATGTAGGTCCATTAGGGCAGACCGGTAAGAGCTACAACTATATTCTCGTAGTAGTTGATGCCTTTTCAAAATTTGTTTGGCTTTATCCAACAAAAAAACACTAGCACAGACGGAGTTGTAGATCGGCTTAAGCGGCAAACAGCTGTGTTTGGTAATCCAAAACGTATAATATCGGATAGAGGCGCAGCATTTGTTTCCAACTTGTTTAAGGAATATTGCGAAAAGGAAGGTATACAGCATTTAATGATAGCCACAGGAGTTCCTCGAGGTAACGGTCAGGTGGAGCGTATCAACAAAATTGTAATACCCATGTTATCCAAGTTGTGTCAAGAATCGCCTTGTAGTTGGTATAAGCATATTGATGCCGTACAGCTAGCGATCAATAGTACTCCACATAGAAGTACTAAAGTTTCACCTTTTAAATTGCTTACTGTAAAACATTCAACAGAGGTCGTAAGAAAGAGTCCAAAAATAAGGTAATCGAGTTGGTAGCCATCAAGCGGACTCAATACGGCACCGGATTGAAGATAAAACCTAAGTTTTTTGGTCCTTATAAGGTAGTGCGAGCCCGAGCTCATGGTCGATACGATGTAGAAAAGGTTGGTGATCACGAAGGTCCAGGGAAAACTACATGAAAAACCACCAGAAGCGGTAGGATCTCTAATCCGATAAATAACCATCGATAAGCCTTGCCTAGATTGCGTCAGCCAAGCAAAGAGTAAAGAAGTGTTTCTAGAGTCGTGCGTTCGCAGTTGCTCGTTGCTTAAAATTCAACCTAATTAAGTTCATATTATATTCACATTACATCCAACAAACATTATATCCAATAAACATTAAATTACACGTGTTCAAGACTAATTATTGGAGAGCATTGAAAGGCCATCCTACATAAATGCCCAATGGATTTCTGGATACCTCTTCTCCAGCTCGTCTGTTGATACACGCTGGATCTCATCTTGGCGCAACCTGCTTGCTCCTGGAAAGTTGGTGCCGTTATCCTACACGATCTTTCTTGGGACTCCTCTTCTAGCGATGAACATCTCGAGCACCAGCATAAACGCATCTGTTGACAATGAGTGTGCCAGCTCTATATGGACAGCACGCACGGTCAGGCATGTGAACAACACGCCCCAACGCTTTTCTCTCCGCCTGCCGACTATGACTTTCAGTGGCCCAAAATAGTCGACTCCAGTATTCGAAAACGGTAGCTCATTAATCGCCAGTCGTTCAGCAGGCAAGTCTCCCATCTCAGGTGCCTTAGGAACCGCCATCTGGTTGCGGCACCTTTGACACGCCTTCTTAGCAGCACGCACCCTTGCTATCAACTCTGGGATACAGTACTGCTGCCTCATTTCGTTGATCACCACCTCATTCAGTTGATGATGATACTTTCTGTGGAAATAATCAACCAGCAATTGTGTAATCGCATGCGTACCTGGCAGGATTATTGGTCGCTTCACGCTTATAGCGACTCCCTCGATGCTGTCGATCCGCCCACGAACTCTCAGGACGCCTGCCTCGTCGAGATATGGGGACATTTTGAAGATTTGGCTCTTCCTTTCCACACACCCCCTTTCTGCAGGGACCCGATCTCTTCAGCGTAGGTCTCGGCTTGGACCATCCTGTAGATAACGTTGTGAACGTCTTCCAGATTCTCTGAGCGCATTGCCATTCGCGCTACCTCTGACTGCAGCTCTCTCTTGTAAGTCATGCGAAGGAATTGCATAACGTACCTCAGGGCTCCTCTAAAGTTTTCCCATTTGCTGAAGCGAGAAATTTCTGGCACAATGTTTGCCAGCACAGACCTTGATGTCACCTTCAGCTCGTGTAGATGAAGCCTCTCTAAGTTTTCTTGGCCACAGCTCAGATCCGTTTGAGGCCAACTCGCCTCATCCTTGTACAGTAATGGTAGCCCTGTGAACCATCTCGAGTTGCCTTCGAAGCTTAACTCCTTTGTCCACTTAGTCCCATTGTCTGCCACATTGAGTGCCGATGGCACCCATCTCCATTCCTCGATATCCGAATCTTCCAGAATTTCGCATATGCGCAGCGCTACAAATTGGTGGTATTTCCGGGCATCAGACCGTATCCAAAATAGCACGTTCTTGGAATCGGTCCAAAACATGCGACGATGTACGGCCACTGATAGCTCGGAGTCCAAAAACCTGGCAAGTTGTACGCCCAGTATCGCTGCCCTCAGCTCCATGCGAGGGATCGATATCGGTTTTAGTGGCGCCACCCTTGTTTTTGACGCCACCAGAGAACAACATTCATCTCCTTGCTTCTTGGTTCCGAGGAGCGCTACTGCGGCATAGGCATTGACGCTTGCATCTGTAAATATATGCAATTCTAGATTATCAGCTCCTCTCACCATACCAAGACAGCGCGGTATGCGCAAGTTCCCAATTTCACGTAGCATTCGTAGCCACGCTCTCCATCGCAGACGTTCGTCTACGCCCACTGGCTCGTCCATACGTCTTGCAGAATCATTTTGGCCTGGATTTTGTAGAAGCCCAAGAGTCCAAGCTGGTCAAATATTGACATTACAATGCGCAATATGTGCCGCTTCGTCGTCTCTGCCTTTTCGTCGAATATGGATTCGTTGAACTTCTGGACAATCGTGATCTCGTCTGTTTGGGGCCTCCATCACATAGCCAGGACCCTCTCTTGCATCGATTCTTGGGTGTCGATACATTTCTCTTTTTGCTCAGATGCTCCAGTGAGTGCTCGCATGACTGCTGCTGAGTTGGATACCCAACCACGCATCTCGAAACCGCCATCTGCATTTATGGCTCTCCCCTGTTCAGCCATCTGAGCCATCTCTTATTCTGATTCGCCGCTTTGCAGCCAGTCGTCCACAAAGGTGTTCTGGAGGATCGCACCCACTGCGATTGGATACTCTTCTGCGAAGCGGCTCGCATTCTTGTTCTTCACATAATTAGCTGCTGCTGGGGAACAAGAAGCAGCAAATGTCATTACTCGCATGGTATACCTATCTGGTTCTCTGCTTTGGTCTCCATAACGCCAAAGAAACTGCTGCGCCGCCTGGTCTTCTTGTCGCACCTTCACCTGGTGGAACATTTCTCGAATGTCTCCACATACTGCAATTGGCTTCTCCCTGAAACTCAGTAGCACTCCAACCAATGAGGGCAATAGGTCAGGACGCTTGAGAGGCACCGAGTTAAGAGCGACTCCATTGACCTTCGCTGCAGCATCCCATACCACCCTCGACTTGCCTTTATTTGCGTTGGTAATTACAAATATTGCCAGGTACCATGTTCGATTCTCATCTTTGATCTCGTGCGCTTCCAGCTTGCTCACATATCTTAGTTGTTAGTATCGCCAAATTTGATTATTTACGAAATTTCGCAACTCCTTGTTGCGCGCCATACGGGACTCCAAACATGTCAGCCTCTGCATCGCCATTCCTCTAGATGGCGGAAACTCTATGCAGTCGAGACCCCAGAGTAGTCCCGTTTCCCACCGCTTCTCCTCCTTAAGGTACTTGGTGGTCTTCTCCAAAATCGATTGTGCCCGTTTTTCTTCCTCCAACGGCATCCAGTGCGAAGCTTGCCTTCACCATATCGTCCAGACGCCTGTCCTTACTGCAGTCACAAATATGTATTACTCTTTGCCCCAGCCGACCATTGTTGCTGCTGCGTCCATACAAAGACCAGCCTAGCCTTGATTTGGTAGCTATAAACTCGGCGCCATTAGACTCTCTCACAGCCAACGGCACTCCCGGCTGTGTAAGTTCATATTGGCAGTTTCTGCAAATGCGGGTGCGCTTGTAGAACTGAATCATCCAACATTTGAACCGGCAGATCCAGACTCGATATTGTCCGAACATTCTTCAAAGCATATCTGTGCGCCGCCTTATCGCGGGATGCGATACTTAGCGCCACTCTCTTGGACTCGGGTTTGCTTTGTGTTATATCACCAGTCCATCGTAGACACAGCTCCTCCGAAGGACCATCGATTCCAAGTGCCTCCGCTACACGGATCTCCAGCAAGGTGCACGCCGACCCCTCGTCTATCAGTGCGAATGTCTGCACTGATTTTGCGGGCCCGTACAGCGTCACTGGTACGTACCGGAATAGCGCCTTATCGTTCTTCCCAGTATGCAGAATAATCGCATCTTCCCTCTGGCTCGTTTCGGTATTCGATCCGCTCCTCAGTGAGCTATGTAGAAGAGGATGATGCTCTTTCATGCAGCCATCTACGCCGCACTCTCGTTTTGATCTGCAATGCTTTATAAAATGCTTACCAAAGCATCGCCAACAGAGTCGGTTCTCCTTTATGAACAGCCACCTGGTCTGGTTGTTCAGGGATGAGAACTCCTTGCATTCCTCCAGTTTATGAGACCCAGTACACTTGCGGCACACATTAGTTAAAGTTATGCCATTGTCGATGTGGACCATGAGCCTCGCCTTTGTGGTTCTGTTGGACGCCCTTGTCTCACTCGCGTCCGCTGCCACCGGTACTGATATCACTGCACTGGCGCATGTCGCCAATTTGAACAGCCAGTCGTCAAATACAGCGATGTCCACCCTGTGCAAGGTTGCGGTATGACGTGCCCAGTCCAGTTTAAGATCACATGGCAGTTTATCCAACAAACTGCGTAAAAGCATTGGATCGCTTAAGTATTTGGAGAGCCCGATCGCATTAACTGTGGCTCGGTAATTTTGAACTGCAAGAGCCAAGCGAACCAAACTCTCCAAATTGCTCGATTTCACAGCCGGCTCCAATCGTTACTTCGTCTGCAGCGTCTGATGTATGGCATCTGGTCGCCCGTAAAGCATCCTCAGCGTCTCGATGGCCTGCGTTACTGTAGCAGGCACCATTCATTTCCCACGTACGGCCTCTAAAGCAGCCCCTTTTAAGCTCTTCTGCAGACGGATCAGGTTTTCTTGATCGCTGAACCCGCAGCGTTCCGTTGACTGCTCGTAGTTAACAATAAACATAGGCCACTCTTCAGGGTTGCCTGAAAAATAAGGAAGATCTTTGGTGATTACTTGCCGAGTCGCTATCTGTGAGGCCGTAAGCGATACATCTGGCGCCAAATGCGAGGTGCTGTGATGTGGGAAACACGTGACTCTGTACTCCTCCACATGCCACAGAACACGTGCAAGCTGATTCGATGGCAGGACCACATCCTGCGTCCGAAAGATAGCTTGCCTGTGGGTTTGGCTGAGCTCTGATCATTGTCGGTTTTTCCCCAACTCCACAGCTGCCAAATTCCACTGTAGAATGCAGCAAAGTGCCTGGTGCCATGTCCCCAGGCTGCGCGGCCATGTGCCGCACCATTCCACCTGCTATGGGCGAAATCCACTGATTGCCCCACACAACGCCCGGTTGCGCTGCGAACTGCTGACTTGGTGCCCCTTGGTGTGACCATGTGACTCCACAGCCTGTGGACAAGTTAGGTGTGGCAATTGTATCCACCGTGGACACGCCAGTGTGAGTACCTCTAACATGAAGCATCTCCACAGAACTTACGCCTGCCTCTGTTCTCTTGCTGCCTCTCGCCAGAACATTCTCTTGCAAGCTGGAGTTTTTAGTAGCCGACCCTGCCAAGGGCGCTACTTCGTCGTCACTCATCCTGGTCGTAAGCGTTGTCCCTAGGTTACTAGCAACGATCTCCCTGCGACCACGCTTTCGTTGTTGTTGTTAGCCGGTGTATTGCTGCGTCAATGTGGCCGCCAACTTTCTGCGGCCCACAACTGTATTGATGCAGAACCAAGTGTTTTTTAAAATGTTGGCCAGCGTCGCTTGTGTGCGATCAAGTTCCAATTAGATTTGTTTTTCACGTTTGTTAATAAAGGGTGATTTTTTAGCTATTATTTTTTTGGCAACACTGGTTTAAACAGCTCACGCAAGTTTCGTGTTTTGTTTCACGGTCAAACATCTTCAGTTTGGTCTATAATTTAACCATGAATCGTCTTACAAACGAACAACGATTGCAAATCATTGAATTTTATTATCAAAATGCGTGCTCTGTTAGGAAAATTCATCGCGCGAAAAATTGTGTTCATCGACGAAGCTCATTTTTGGCTCAATGGTCGATTTTGGAGTGAATATCAGCCAAAATCATTGCAAGAGCTACCAATGCATCCAGAAAAAGTCACAGTTTGGTGCGCTTTATGGGCTGGTGGCATCATTGGACCGTACTTCATCAAAAACGATGCGAATCGTGACGTAACTGTGAATGGTGAGCGCAACCGTGAGATGATATCCAACTTTTTTTTTGCCCAAAATGCAAGAGCTTGACTTGCATGACATGTGGTTTCAACAAGACGGTGCCACATGCCACACAGCACGCGCAACAGTGGACTTATTAAGAGGCGAGTTCGGTGAACATTTTATTTCACGTTCGGGACCGGTCAATTGGCCGCCTAGATCGTGCGATTTAACGCCTTTAGTACAGAAGGTAGAAGGAATTAAAAAACACGTGTTAAACGTGGCTTGGCAATAACTGCTCGCGTCTAGATGATTCAGCTGACTCTGCTCCAGACTTCCTTTTGTCGCCAGTTTATAATCTCGCCATGTCCCCGTTAATTTGATATAACGGCTTCTCCCAATTCGCTCCTATGCAAATTCTCAAGTCATCTTGCTCGCCGCCGAACAGCTGTTTGGTCTGCTGCATGATGCAACTATATAAGGTGAGGCCACGCCAGTGTGCGGCGTACTGGCTAAAGCTGCGAGAGAGATTGGGAGAGAGAGTGGGAGAGCGAGTGGGAGAGCGAGTGGCAGAGCGAGAGTGAGTGGCGCACATGGACGCACTTTATGTATGCGGGTGTGTCTGTGTGTGTAACAACAAATGCGATCGCTCAATCAATTGTCAGAAGAAAAATACTTTTTAGGAAACAATCCAATACTAGTGTAAATATTAATTAAAACCATTTAAACATTAGTAATGTTAATAAAAAATAATTATTTGTATTTATCAGCTTCGTACTAACATTGGGATATGGGCATTTCCGCGATGCAAAATTATGTACAAAAAGAGAGATTCTATAACATTTTGTTACCTCTATGTTTGGTGCATAAAATTAAAAAAAAAACAATATAACCTTTATCAATTGTATTGTGTTATTTATTATTTATATACAAATTAAACAAATATTTGTGTGATACACTTTTTGTTGCATCATGATCATGGCCTTGGCCACAACAACAGAAAATGTGCACAGCTGAGTATGTATTCATTTTTTGCTACAGCGCAAAAAAACCACCCCCAAATACATAAACAAAACAAACAAAAAATCGACATCCGCGGACAACCTTACGCTTCAAGAGTAAGCTCAGCACTGAACGTCGGGGTACTTTGCAGCGAACTCTCACTGGCGTGGCCTCACCTTATATAGTTGCATCATGGTCTGCTGCTTACGTTAGCGGCTGCTTTTACGCCGCGGGGTTGCCACTTTGGTTCACGCGGCAACATTAATAATACAAAAAAAACCGAAAATGCAAACCACAACGAAACACTATTAACTCCACTAACAAACCAAGCAAAAACACATAACAACCAAAAACACATGAATGAAAAAACATCAGAAATCCTAACAAAACCAATGAAAACAGACACTAACAACCTTTTCGAAACAACTCAAATACAATTGACCAAAATCAAAGAAACTAAACACTCTGCCTGCAGTGATATTGATTGCGATAAAATTTCTCTTAACATCTTAAAATGACTCTTAAGATCACACAATGGAATATGAACGGGTACTCCAACAAATATTACAGTCTCTCACTTCTCATAAAAAGTCACAATCCAAAAATTCCTAGCGTTACAAGAAACACATATTACAGACATCTTCAACACTTATCAAATTCCCAAAAATTATACACTTTACCATAAAAACGACATAAATCCCAGTCACACAAAGGCAAGTAGAGGGATCGCTCTTTTAATTTCCAAGGACATAGAACACAAAGTAGTAAGAACTAGTTCCAACATATTCGCAATTGCAGCTGAAATTCAATCAGAGATCCCTTTCGTTATCCTCAATCTTTATATTGGACTCACAGAAAAATTTTCGGAACAAGACCTTCACGATCTTATTAGGCCCTACAACAAACGAATTGTGATGCTAGAAGACTTTAACTCCTGGCACATAATGTGGGGCTCCACTTCCAGTAACAAACGAGGAAAACTCTTGCAAAATTTTTACAAAACAGCAATCTCATAATCATTAACAATGGAGCTCACACGCATTATACAACCCACAACACCTTTACAAATGTGGATCTTACATTTTGTGTATCTCCGCTCAACTTAAATGCCACTTGGACAGTCTCCAAGGACCTGTTTAATGGCGACCACTTTCCGATTTTTATTAGCCTGTTCAACAATACACCGAACAACTCAAAAAGTAAATGTAAATACAAGATAAACTTATCCAATTGGATCAAGTTTCAATCAGAAATCACCGAAAAAAAACAAAACGTTACCATCTCAGACGATACAAACCATGCAGCTGCTAAATTCCAAAAAATAGTTAGAGATTGCGCAAACCTTTCAATAACAACTACTAATCCACGTAATATTCCCAGGAAGCTAGTTTACTGGTGGAACAAGGACTTAGAGGTACTAAAAAGAAACAAGATATTACGACTTAATAAACTAAAAATAAATTTATAAAATTGTGGGAGTTATTCAACATTTCTTATTGCGGGGGCGGGAGGGGGCGTGGCCAAAATTTGAAACAAACTTGATCTGCCTACAGACAATACTAGCTTACATCTAAAATTTGGTTGCTCTAGTCTCTGAGATCGAGGTGTTCATACAGTCGGACAGACGGACATGGCTATATCGACTCGGCTGTTGATGCTGATGAAGAATATATATACTTTATGATATCGGAGATGTGTCCTTCTGCCTGTTACATACGTTTGCACGACTTTAGTATACCCTTTTTACTCTACGAGTAACGGGTATAAAAACTAACTGAGCTTTACAATAAGATCTTTGACACCAGTATTATTCCCCAACAATGGAAGCAGGGTTCGTAAAATGCACAAATGATATTTTTCAGTCATGATAATTAACATCAAAGAAAATAATTTTTATTTTCACACGTGAAAATAACATTTTTTTTCAGAAGAAAAAAATTATTTTTTTCATGAAACTAACACGAACATTTTTCACACGCATGATTCTAACACGCGTGTGAGAAATTTTTGCAGCCTTCTGTAAAAAAAAATGCGAGCAAATTTTTTTCACAAAATTTCTCACACGCGTGTAAATAATTTTCAGAATATTTTTTACACTGCATTGGTGTTGGTGTGTATATGAGAGTCGGCTGTGTGTCGTATTCTCGGGCGCGGCTGCGGCGGCGGCTGCGGCTGCGGCTAGGCCAGGCACACTGAGCTGACAAACGGGGGTGGAAAATTTTAAGACGCGAGTGCCTGTGCCTGAGGGCCATAAAAATTGCGATCGGCTGCGTTCTGACCAATCAAAATAAAAAATTTTTTACACACTGTATTTTTTCATTGTGTTAATTTTTCTCGTGTTAAAAATAATGTGTGTTAATTTGAACATTTGTGTTAACATACTCTGTACCAAGAAAATATGTCTTTTGATCATAACTCGAAAACCGTTCATCCGATCTTCTTCATTCCTTTGGCGGATCGATAAGTTATTCTAATATCTAAATATGTCCAGAAGGAACAAGCCATCTATCTTCAAAACTGTGGGAGATATGACGTTTTTTCTAAATTGCGGGGGCGGGAGGGGGCGTGGCCAAAATTGAAAATAAACTTAATCTGCCTGCAGACATTAGAAGCATATGTCCCATACACGTCAAACCTCTATCTTTTACCATCTCTGAGATCTGTGCGTTCATACGGACAGACAGACAGACGGACAGACGGAATGGCTATATCGACTCGGCTGTTGATGCTGATCAAGAATATATATACTTTATGGGGTCGGAGATTTTTCCTTCTGCCTGTTACATACTTTTGCACAAACTTATAATACTCTATGTACCTTCGGTACAGAGTATAAAAATATCCAAATATATGTAAATAATAAAATTATTCCAAACGTGGATAAACTTAAAATACTAGGCCTAACTCTCGATAAAAAATACTCTTGGAATGAACACATTCATACACTCTTAAGTTCACTTAATAATAGGCTTAACGTTATCAAATGTCTTAGTAGTAAGAAAGTAAAACTAACTCTCTTATTCACATTACACAACAAGAATGAAAGTCGGTCAAGCCCGACTATAACATACTCTGTACCAAGAGAATTTGTCTTTTGATCATAACTCGAAAACCGTTCATCCGAGCTTCTTCATTTCTTTGGCAGATCGATAAGTTATCTTAATAATTAAATATGTCCAGAAGAAACAAGCCATCTATCTTCAAAACTGTGGGAGATATGACGTTTTTTCTAAATTGCGGGGGCGGGAGGGGGCGTGGCCAAAATTGAAAATAAACTTGATCTGCCTGCAGACATAAGAAGCATATGTCCCATACATGTCAAACCTCTATCTCTTACCATCTCTGAGATCTGTGCGTTCACACGGACAGACAGACGGACAGACGGACGGACGGACAGACGGACATGGCTATATCGACTCGGCTGTTGATGCTGATCAAGAATATATATACTTTATGGGGTCGGAGATGCTTCCTTCTGGATGTTACATACTTTTGCACAAACTTATAATACTCTATGTACCTTAGGTACAGAGTATAATTAATAATCCTTTCTAAAATCGACTACGGTTTATGTATACAGGGTTGTCCATATTCGACGGACCCATCTGGCAACGCCATATTTTTTGACAGAGATGTCAGATCGCTTAATGACATACCGCGTTTGAAGCGTCAGTCCAAGCAGATTTTTACCATGGAACAATACACGCCACGCAAGCGCTCTGAAATAGTTGAAATTTAAATTCAACAGAACAAGTCAATTGTGAAAACTCAACGTGCTTTTAAAAAATTAAAATTTCACATTGAATGGGACCGTAAATAAGCAAAATTGCCGTATTTACGCCACTGAAAATCCTCAGGAGATTCAAGAAGTGCCTCTTCATGACGAAAAAGTCACAGTTTGGTGCGGCGTTAGTGCGAAAACGGTCATTGGGCCGTTTTTCTTCCAAAATGAAAATGGCCATGCTGTTACCATCAACCAGGAGCGTTATCGCGACATGATGACCAATTTTGTGATGCCAATTATTCGCCAATTATACTGTCGAAAGCGTATGAGGCAGTTCTGGTTTCAACAAGACGGCGCTCCACCGCACACAAGTCGCATAACAATCGATTTTCTGAAGAAATTGTTTCCGGGCCGTTTGATGTCGAAAAGTGGTGATTTGGACTGGCCACCGCGTTCGCCCGATTTGACGCCGCCTGACTTCTTCTTGTGGGGATATTTGAAGTCAAAGGTTTACTTTAACAAGCCAAGGACCGTAGAAGAGCTCAAGGACAACATTCGTGAAGAAATAGCCGCTATTCCGGCCGAAATGTTGGCGAAAACGATGGAAAATGCTGCAAAAAGGGCACAATACGCCATCAACGCCAGAGGCGGCCATTTGAGAGATATCATATTCAAAAATTGATGTAAACAAATCTACTTGGAACAAATTAAATGATTAAGATTGCCAACCGCCAAATTTTTATTTTTTTCTTTGATTTTTTAAAAAAAAACATGGGTCCGTCGAATATGGGCAACCCTGTATACGGAAAACTAACAAAAGCAAATTCAAGAAATTGTCCACCCCCTATCACGCTGCCATAAGAATCTCACTTGGTGCCTTTCGTACAACCCCCACGGCCAATCTGTATGCTGAAGCTGGACTTCCGGATCTTAAAAGTAGATTCAACCGGTCCATCGGCTCTCAAATCAACAGGATAAACAATACCTACAATACAAACCAACAAAGAAGAATAAGGCAATCATCATATCCCCGCAGCGCAGCTATAAATTCAAATTACCACCATGGTATCTAAAAGCCGACTCTATTATGCTCCAACTAGCCCAGTACAATAAAAATGAAACCTCAAATGAGCAATATGCGGCAACTTTCTACAGCATTAAAGATGACCACTCGAGATGGATATTCATCTTCACAGACGGATCGAAAACCAACAACATCACTGGTTTCAGTGTTGTTACTGAAGACAACTTTATAATAAAATGCAATCACACCCTACTACACATCAATATTTACAGCTGAAGCAGCAGCCATCCTCTTCGCCGCTGAGTACTCAAAAGAAAATAAGAACTCGAAGTACGTCATATGTTCCGATTCACTATCAACTTTACTAGCGGTAAAGAACATAAACCATTCCGAAAACAAGAAAGAAAGTCGGTCAAGCCCGACTATAACATACTCTGTACCAAGAAATTTTTTCTTTTGATCATAACTCGAAAACCGTTCATCCGATCTTCTTCATTCCTTTGGCGAATCGATAAGTTATTCTAATAACTAAATATGTTCATCTATCTTCAAAACTGTGGGAGATATGACGTTTTTTTTAAATTGCGGGGGCGGGAGGGGGCGTGGCCAAAATTGAAAATAAACTTGATCTGCCTGCAGACATAAGAAGCATATGTCCCATACACGTCAAACCTCTATCTCTTACCATCTCTGAGATCTGTGCGTTCATACGGACAGACGGACAGACGGACATGGCTATATCGACTCGGCTGTTGATGCTGATCAAGAATATATATACTTTATGGGGTCGGAGATTCTTCCTTCTGGATGTTACATACTTTGCACAAACTTATAATACTCTATGTACCTACGGTACAGAGTATAAAAACATCGATAAAATAAGGGACATTGTCATCTCGTATGGCAATAAACTAAAACTGATGTGGGTACCAGGACACTCCATAATTAAAGGGAATGAGCTCGCCGACACAGCAGCAAAGGCAGCGACCATATCACCGCTAATTCTGTACAACACTTCCAACAATAAGGACCTTAAAAACGTAATTAATGCAACCGCTCATGAAAGCGTCCGATACACTCAAAAAAGTTTTCTTCCTAAATTTTAGGAATTGGTGAGCCTAAAATGAAAATGTGGACTAAAATTTAAATATTTAGGTAGTTTTTTACCTGAACAATTCAAATGTGGACAATAACATAGAAATTAAGGCAAAAATTTTTAGGCTATGCTATGCCTAAAGTCTTGGAGCATTTTCCTAAAAATGTTTTCTGTATATATTACATGTATGTGACAAGTATATAGTATAAGCAACTTTCTAAAATGATTTGGTTATAAGACTTGTCCATTGTGTTTCCGGGATATAGCAATTCCGAATATTATTCGCGCTAAGATGGCTTCAACGCTACCAGTTTTTTGAACAACATACGCGTCATTTGAATACGGTGAGTAAAAAAAAAGGGAGAACCGGTAAATTTTTATACCATCGAGGACCAATATTAGCCGATTAGG
This sequence comes from Lordiphosa fenestrarum, assembly GCA_035044985.1. Taxonomy (NCBI): domain Eukaryota; kingdom Metazoa; phylum Arthropoda; class Insecta; order Diptera; family Drosophilidae; genus Lordiphosa; species Lordiphosa fenestrarum. The sequence goes on along the minus strand of JAWNNO010005344.1, from coordinate 30,984 downwards.
CGCTTAGACCGATGCCAGTCTGCTAGCGCTACTCATACTAAGGAAATGTTAAAAAAGTAAATCCGCAAAATCTTAAGACCACTGAGTGACCTTTTTTCCCCTTAATCAGTTTTAGGACGTAAAATGCCTAGAACATTAGGTAGTTTTTTTATCTTAATTTTAGGAAGTAGCATACCTAAAAACTTATGAAGTTATTACCTTAATCTTAGGACATAGCAGCTTAAAAAATAGGTAATTTATTCCTCAGTTTTAGGACCTAAAATGCCTAGAATTTTAGGTAGTTCTTACCATAATGCAAGCACATATGATACCTTAAAATTTATATATAAGTTACCTCAATCTTAGACCATGATATACCTTAAAATTTAGGTAATTTTTACCTCAATTTTAGAGCATAAAAGGCATAAAGCTTTTAGGAATGATATGCCGTAAAATTTATGACCCCATGGCCTTGGCACCTTTTTAAGGTAATATTTCCTAAATTTTTAGGCAATTTTTGACCTTTTTAGGCAAATTTTTTTTGGGTGTATTCATGGAACTGCTACGCACATTTCTACAAAACTATGAACCCGAAGTCGAAAACATCTTTCTATAGTATAGAATAGAATCCCTGCAAACATTTTGTCGTGTTACTTATCTCCCTCGTCAATGCGAGAGTTTGGCGATTGCTTGAGGGGAGAGTTCGGAGATAGTTTGGCGATTCACACTAACAAAATACATTAGGTATCGCATTTTTATCATAAAAGGGATAAATTGGCGATATGTGCTATCGCATTTTTTCCGTCCATTCGGTAAATTGGCAAGAATGCGATACTTTTTGGTTGGTCTCGCTTTTTCATCATCCCATCTGAGAATTGGCGATACATCGCTTAACACTCCCTAAGAAGATCCGAATGCGATTCTTCTTGCAGTAAATTCAACGACTTTTTACAATGTTACCAAAGTAAAATACTTTGGCAACGCTTTCAAAAGATGAAAAAACCGGCCCAATATAAAAATTGACACATGTACTTAAGCTAGGTACGGAGACGCTGAGAATTTTCTCGGAGCCTATCTAATTACATAGCTCAGAGAATGAGCTGCAGAAAATTCACAGAGCACATTCTCAGAGCGGGTACGGAGACACCACAAATGCGCTCTGAGAACGAGCATGGCCTGCCAACTCGTTTTTTGGCCAAACAGCTGATAAATTCTCGCAGGGGGTCAAAGAAATTATCAAACATGTTTGATAATTGTCAGAGGTACCTACGAGAAAAAAAATGGAAGCAACAAAAACAAATAAAATCAACACAAAAGTCATTATTAGAACTATACGGAGGGCGAACATGTGGCGCAAATCGAAGCGGTCAAATCGCAAATCATTTTATGGGATTTGAGTAACAAAAATCATTTCGATGTAATTTGCACCCTCCATAAATGCTCCTCTTTCTTTAGCGCCACCCAAAATGACACCATAAAAACAACCACGACAATCCCCAGAGCGTCTTCATTCATCAAAGAGTCTACCAGTTTACATATTCACAAAATGATTAAATTTTTTTAAGCGCGCTTCGTTTTGTAAACTAACAACAGCTGACCAGCACAGAGTGACCGTTTCAGATTCAGTGACATTTGGCTGATTTCTGTTCACCCTACAGTCTCAGAGGCCGCTCTGAGAATTATGAAACAATTCTCGCTGCGAGAAAATTCTCAGCGTCTCAGTACCTAGCTTAAATGTGGTAGGAAATTCTTCCTTCTGGAAAATGTGTGTTTACTTGTCCGCTGTAGTAACTTGTTTGATCTGTGGCCTTTAAGAAAGCCATTATTAAAATAAGCAAACGGTCAGACAATAATAATATTCAAAATATTTCAGAGTTGCAATATGCTACCACTTCTATTAAATAATATTAAAAAGAGATGTCTCCAGTAAAGTTGACAATAGTGCACAGGCTCCGATTCAGCACAAACTACAGTAGGCCTCGTTTTTTGGTTCAGCTTCCCTGGGAAAACCTTTCCGTTTCAATAGTCAACGGAGTGAGAGGCATAATAGATTGTGTATTTATTAAAAGCAGATCTTCTTTTCGTTAAAAATTTGTTTTGAAGTTCCTCGCGCTTTGCGTTAAGCACGTCGAAATGTCCTCCATCAAAGCCAAAAGAGCAAAGACAAGACGACAAGCAGCCAGAATTGTCTTAAACTGTTATGGAAATACAGGGCCCAGTTTTCAAGGGCGATCCAGCAGTGGTGGCGAGAGGTCAGCATTCAGATTTTAGTTTTGGTTGCATATATGTCACTAATTATGGCTTTTGTTTTGTTTTTGGTTGCATATATGTCACTAATTATGGCTTTTGTTTTCAAAAATTGCTCATAATATGTTTGCCAAGACGACGGATGAAGACATTAACAAAGTCTGTTCACAACATTTTTTGCATGCTGAAGACCGTATTAAAAAGAAACTACTCAAAATCAATAACAAAACCAGTGTTTGAATTGCTTCCTACACAGCAGCAAAAGCAACGAAAAAATGCTCTGCTCCTGCTTCTGCTCCGATTATGAAAAGAGCAGAGCAGTATCATAGGCACAAAATATCATCTGGAGCACTAAAGCTTTGCTCCGTGATGTCAATTTTTTCAGAGCTATAGAAATAGCATAAAAAAAACTACTATCAAAATACTATCTGGAGTTATAGCAATAGCAAAAACGAGAGCGTAAGTTGAAGTCGGTCCTGCCCGACTTCGAAATACCCGTTACTCAGCTCAGCTCGGATAAGTATGCAACATTATTTTAACTCGGCCATTTATTATCCGATCCTTTGAAAATTTGTTAGATTGTAGATATTGGCCACATAGACTACACTGCAAAATCTGAGCTCGATATCTTAAAAATTGTGGGAGTTATTCAATATTTTTTATTGCGGGGGCGGGAGGGGGCGTGGCCAAAATTTGAAACAAACTTGATCTGCCTACAGACAATACTAGCTAACGTATAAAATTTGGTTACTCTAGCTCTTCTAGTCTCTGAGATCTAGGTGTTCATACAGACGGACGGACGGACGGACAGACGGACATGGCTATATGGACTCGGCTGTTGATGCTGATGAAGAATATACAGGGTGCGCCATATAAAGTGTCGGTATGGCAACACTGAATAAATATAAAAACAAACAACCGATTGCTATATGTTGATCTTGTTCCTTTAATTTGGTCCTGTACAATTTATTTCGACTACTTTTTTAACACAACATCAATCAAGTGGCCGCCTTTATTGGCCACAACAAAATGTGCCCTTTTTGCGGCATTTTCCATCACTTTTTCGAGCGTCTCAGTCGATAAAGTGGCGATTTCGGCACTAATGTTGGCCTTAAGCTCTTCAATGGTCTGTGGATCGCTGGCGTATACCTTGCTTTTTAAATAGCCCCACAAAAAGAAATCTGGGGCGGTAAAATCTGGAGATCTGGGTGGCCAGTCAACATCGCCTCTTTTTGATGCCAGGCGTCCAGGTCACTTTTTGGTCGTGTAAAGGTATTTCATTTATGCGGTGTGGATTTTCCGTGCCCCATATGCCACAATTTTACTTATTAACACCACCAGAAAGCGTGAAATGGGCCTCATCGGTCATCAAAATTTGTTAGCACAATTGTACGATTATTTTCGATGAACAGCGTCACTATTTCGGCACGTTGTTTTGGTGTGAAGCGTTCCATGGTCAAAATTGTACTAGATTGATGTTTCCAAAACATGTCTAACAAAAGCAATCGGTTGGTAAATGTCAAAGTTATTCAGTGTTGCCATACCGACACTATATATGGCGCACCCTGTATATACTTTATGATTTCGGGAGATGCTTCCTTCTGCCTGTTACATACATTTGCACGACTTTAGTATACCCTTTTTACTCTAAGAGTAACGGGTATAAATATCGGAGCAATCGGAGCAAAGCAGGCATAGATTTTCTATTCTTGCTATAGAAGTAATTATTAATTTTAGAGCCGCTCAGCCTGCTCCCAATAGTGCTACGTATAGCTGCTCTCGTAGTTGTCTCAAATTTCCTACAATCAGGGATAAAAAGGCACAAAACAGGAATCGCAAATTCTTCTTAGCTCCGAATAACCGCGCCATCTCCTCATACTTGTACTTTTGCTACCCTTATCATCAAATCAAACTAAATTGAGACCGCGAATTCTTCAGTACCATCCCAGGTCAATTTAAGACCTGTGATTCCCCATGATGTACTAATGAGACTATAATAATGAGAATTGAGCCACTTTGTTAAAAGCTGTATAGAATTTTAAGCAAACTGTTTGGTAGAACTACTTGGAGCAGCTATGAGAAGCAGATTTGGGAGCAGCTCAAGGAGCAAAAGCTATAGCTATATGATGTGTTGAAAATCTATGCCTGCTTTGCTCCAATTGCTCCGAATTTTTTTGCTATGGCTATAACTCCAGATAGTATTTTGATAGTAGTTTTTTTATGCTATTTCTATAGCGTTGAAAAAATTGTCAGCACGGAGCAAAGCAATAATGCTCCAGATGAAATTTTGTGCTTATGCTTCTGCTCTACTCCTATCACATTCAGAGCAGAAGCAGCAGCAAAAATAAAAAACTACGAAATAGCATATTATTTTCAAACACTGAACAAAACTTAAACTTATTACAAATAAAGAAACCACCATACATACATACACTGTCAAATTACTCATATATATTTAAAGAATTTGACACACTTAGCTTTAAAAAATAAACTATTTCCCCTACTGTTAAATAACAGAAATCGAACACACATTTTATTTGTATGGCTTATGTTGGGGGGAAGAATCGCATTATTATTTCTAAGAAGAATCGCATTCTTATTTCCAAGAAGAAACGCTTTCTTAACTCTAGGAAGAGTCTCAAACTTATCTCCAGGAAGAATCGCATTCTTAACTCAAGGAAGAAACGCATTCTTATCTCTAAGAAGAATCGCATTCTTATCCCTCAGAAGAGACGTTTTCTTATCCCCAGGCTGAATCGCTTTCCTATAGCTCAAAAGCGATCTCCCAAAAGTGTCGCTTTCTCATCGCCCGAAAGTTATCGCATAGTGTCACATTTCTTCCCGTGGGGAGATGAGAATGCGATAATAATGCGATATCGCTAGAGTAAAGCGATACCTACTAGGCGAATCGCATTCTTATCTTCCGCGATAAAAAATGTTTGCTTGGATAGTATAGTATAGAATCTATACCAAAAACAAGTAAGGGCGCTGCAGTCGAGTTTCCCGACTACAAAATACCCTCTTCGTTTGTTTTCATTTATTTGTTTTTGAATTTTTGAAGATGAATGTAACAGCTATTCCTGTCATCCTAAATGTAGGCAACACTTTTTTCTAGTCCTGACCAATAACTGTGGGGTGCTCTAATCAGCTCAACTGTTTCGCTTATAACTCAGGTGTTTTTTGTCCGATCTGATTGTACTTTTCAGAATAGATAGATATTGGGCCTAGCTTGATGTACACTAATCCACGAGGCTCTGACTTGAAAATTATGGATCTGACGGTCTTTTTAGCTCTAGAATTTCTAGAGGAGGTCTAGGTTTTTTGGTGATGAAAGGGGGACGGGGAGAATTTTCCAAATCTGAAACAAACTTGATCTGCGTACATCATAAGTCTACCTTGATTCAAAAATTTGTGGTTCTATCTCGTTCATACAGACAGACGGACAGACGGACATGGCTATATAGACTCGGCTTTATGCTGATCAAGAATATATATGGGTGATTCCATGAAAAATTTACCGCCCAAAATTTTATTTTGAACCAAATAATTTTTTTCGTATTCTGCTGTTGCAAAATAGTGCATACGTGTTTCAGTATTTTGTCGAAATATGCTTAATTCGCGGAAAATAAATTTTTGAAAATTTAGCTTTTTAAATTTTTTAACAAGAAAGAAAGTCGGTCAAGCCCGACTATAACATACTCTGTACCAAGAAAATTTGTCTTTTGATCATAACTCGAAAACCGTTCATCCGATCTTCTTCATTCCTTCGGCGGATCGATAAGTTATCCTAATAACTAAATATGTCCAGAAAGAACAAGCCATATGACGTTTTTTCTAAATTGCGGGGGCGGGAGGGGTCGTGTCCAAAATTGAAAATAAACTTGATCTGCCTGCAGACATAAGAAGCATATGTCCCATACATGTCAAACCTCTATCTCTTACCATCTCTGAGATCTGTGCGTTCATACGGAAAGACAGACAGACGGACGGAAGGACAGACGGACAGACGGACATGGCTATATCGACTCGGCTGTTGATGCTGATCAAGAATATATATACTTTATGGGGTCGGATATGCTTCCTTCTGGATGTTACATACTTTTGCACAAACTTATAATACTCTATGTACCTTCGGTACAGAGTATAATTATTTGGAATTGCTTGCGATCCAAAGTCATTGCGTATAAAAATATTAAAAAAATCACAAAACCTAGTTCCGATCCCATGCTTTCAAATTACTTTCACTTAAAAATTGGTTTAATCTTTTATGGTAACCAAATCGCGAAAATGAGTTCGAAAAAATTAATTGCCGAGAAAGGGCATCTTTTTTTTCCATTTTTTTCTCAAAATTACGTCTTCTATCCGGAAATATACTGTATTAAGCTGAAAATGGGAAATCGAATAGTTCCAGAGTTATAGAATTTTTTCTCATTTATTAACAAGTAAGGGCGCTGCAGTCGAGTTTCCCGACCACAAAATACCCTGTTCATTTGTTTTCATTTATTTGTTTTTGAATTTTTTAAGATGTCATCCTAAATGTAGGCAACACTTTTCTAGTCCTGATCAACAACAGGGGGGGTGCTCTTATCAGCTCAACTGTTTCGCTTATAACTCCGGTGTTTTTGGTCCGATCTGATTGTACTTTTCAGAATAGATAGATATTGGGCCTAGCTTGATGTATACTAACCACGAGGCTCTAACTTGAAAATTGTGGATCTGACGGCTTTTAAGGTCTAGGATTTCTAGAGTAGGTCTAGGATTTTTGGGGATAAAGGGGGACCGGGTTGGAATTTATAATCTACCTTCGTGCAAAAATTTGTGGCTCTATCTCCTCTAGTCTCAGAGATCGACGCGTTCATACAGACAGACAGACGGACAGACGAACAGGCGGACATGGCTATATCGACTCGGCTGTTCATGCTGATCAAGAATATATATACTTTATGGGGTCCTTCTCCCTGTTACATACATTCGCACAACTTCATGCTCCCCCTTTTCCCATTTTCAATGGGGTATAAAAATATGTTTTTTGAAAGGGCATAGCCGAATAAGCCTGGAAAAAGTGCCCCAGGAGATTTTTGAATATTTTGAATCAGGGATTGTAGCTATTATCTTGGAGGGTATGGAAATCAAATTTCAAGTCAATAGGTCTATTGGTTGACGAGTTATATGCAGAAATACTGAAACATAAATAATGAAATATCTGGTCCTATATCCCGTTTTATCATGCAAAGTTGACTGAAAATTAATAAGATTTAACGTACTTATCCATTACAAAATTCATGAATTTGTACTCCCATTTCTTTGGTCCGAAAATCGTGGTCAAAGTTTTCAAAATTTAAAATTACCACTTTCCAGATTTGACAATACCACGGAATTTTTACAGCTGATGTATCTTTCAACTATCTAAATAATACCAAAAACTCAGATTTTTTAAGTGGTGCAACAATGTTAAATATTCCAAAAACATACCAGATTCCCAGGCTTATTCGGCTATGCCCTTTACAATTTGTGATTCTTCCGAGTTTGAATATGTTTTAACTTTAAAGCTAGGTACGGAGACGCTGAGAATTTTCTCGGAGCCCATCTAATTACATAGCTCAGAGAATGCGCTGCAGAAAATTCACAGAGCACGTTCTCAGAGTGGGTACGGAGACACCACAAATGCGCTCTGAGAACGAGCATGACCTGCCAACTCGTTTTTTGGCCAAACAGCTGATAAATTCTCGCAGGTGGTCATAGAAATTATGAAACATGATTGATAATTGTCAGAGGTACCAACGAGAATAAAAAAAATGGAAGCAAAAAACACAAAAAAAAATCAATACAAAATGCATTATTACAACTCTGAGGAGTACGAACAAGTGTTACTAGTCGAAGCGGTCAAATCGCAACTCATTTTATGGGATTTGAATAACAAAAATCATTTCGATGCAATTCGCACTCTCCATAAATGCTCCTCCTTCTTCAGCGCCACCCAAAATGACCCCATAAAAACATCCATGGCATTCCCCTTCGTCTTCATTCATCAAAGAGTCTACCAGTTTACATTTTCACAAAATGATTAAATTTTCTTAAGCGCGCTTTGTTTTGTAAACGAAAATCAGCTGACCAGTACAGAGTGACCGTTTCAGATTTAGTGACATTTGGCTGATTTCTGGTCACCCTACAGTCTCAGAGGCCGCTCTGAGAATTATGAAACAATTCTCGCTGCGAGAAAATTCTCAGCGTCTCCGTACCTAGCTTAAGGCCCTATTCTCCTTCAGCTTGCTGTTTTTGGACCTTTTTTGAAAAAATTCTCATTTGAAAACGCAAAAAGATATTTGAAATTTGTTTTTTTTATTGAATTAGTAATGAATGAAAGAAAATAAAAAAATTTTTTTCGCCGCGATATAGGGGCTGTCCATAGATGATGGCACCGTCAAAGTTGGCCCTCAAAAAAAAAGGCATGGTGCTGGCGGCCACGATTCCGCCAGTTTTACGAACCGATTTGGATGAAACAAAGTTTAATCGACGTAGAACTGTCACCATTCTGGCCCGTAGTAAAATAAAAATTTAGCGATTTTTTTTTGACAAAATGGCGGCCACTTGAAATTGACAAATCGAATTTGGACCCATTTTTTTGTAGTTTAGTGTAAAAAATAAATAGTAAAAAAAATCGCAAAATTTTTATTTTACTACGGGCCAGAACGGTGACAATTCTACGTCGATTAAACTTTGTTTCATCCAAATCGGTTCAGTAGAACTGGCGGAATCGTGGCCGCCAGCTCGAAAAACGTGGTTTCGAGATAAACGCGTTCAAAGTTTGAAGTTTATTATAAACTACTCATTTTAGCGAAGACATGACCCCACAAAAATGGCCATATCTTCTAAAGTATTTCGAATTTCAAAAAACCCTTTTAGGGTTATATTCTTAAATGTCCAAGCTATAAAAAACTGCAAAAAAAAAAAAGTCGAAAAAAATTGTTTGCTGAAAGAGAATAGGGCCTTAAGTTGAAAGTTGTTGTGTGGTTGAATAGAGTGTAAAGTTTGTGTACCTTGTATCGTCTTGCATTCGGAAAACCGTGATTTTAAAAATTCTGTTGCCGTGTTGTAGTGATTAGTGTTTCTGTATCTGTATCTGTATGTGTGGTAAAAATTCGTTGGCCCATTCATAGAGTTCTGTGGCTGTAGTAATCTGCTTATCGATAATCATCTGAAGGCTTGCCAGTCTCGCCAGTCTTTTAAGGGTTCCCCCAGCTCCATCGCAAGGTCCTTTACCGTGGGCTGTTGCATGAAAATGCCATCCCTTATAAACATCTTTTAGATTTCCAATGATTGATCTTTTTTGCCGAACATGCGTTTCTCCATCCATTCTTAGCTGCTTGCAATCTTTTTGGCCCGGCATCATCATACTGACATCATCTCTTTGATAATAATTTTGCACCTGCATTCTTAATTCACCAGACATTTTTGAATCTGTTAAAATCAATTATGCTTCACCATTTTTCAAGACCATATATGAGAGCTAAAATGCATTAAAAATTACCTTTCTTTTTGGGGATGCATATGTCGGGGCAAGGTTTTCATTATTGTTGTCCATAGTCGTTTTTAGTTGTATTTTGTAGGTTTATTTTGCGTTAACGATTATTTTTTGTATCAACGTGCTTCAGTGCAGTGAGTCCCTCCTTGTGGTTGCCGCAAAAGTGCCGTCTCACTTCCGCCTCTCGACCGGCCACCACCATCAGGGCCACACTCGGCGATACTTATCGAAATATCGCCACACTGCCAAGCAACACTGTCTCAAGCAACACTGTCTCAAGACAACACTACTCGCCTCAAAGGCGATAAATTCAAGAATAGTAATCGAAATTACTTTCGCTCCGACACGGCCATTCTGACGAAGACACGTCCTCGTGTGGCGTCTCAATATCAAGGATCTCTCGTGTCCCTAATCCACGTGACGCTTCTAGTTACTGAAAACCTTCGTCTCTCGTAGACGGATAACACTAATCTGGTTCAAAAACAATTCATCGTTCCTCTTGAACGGATAACCATCGTTCCACCGAACGGATAATCATCGTTCCTCTGAACGGATAACCATCGTTCATCTGAACGGATAACCATCGTTCCACTGAACGGATAACCATCGTTCCACTGAACGGATAACCATCGTTCCACTGAACGGATAACCACAATATACTTTGCTTATCAGAATAATTTATTGTTTCGTCAGACATATATCGTTTACTAAAATTTAAACTTAATTTATTAGTTTTGTAGACTAGTCCTATTCGGTCTCATTTAAATTCAATGACGAGTCGTCCTGTACACTGTCAATGTCAAACTCACTTAGAACATGACCGTCGGGAATCTTTCTAGTATTTTCGTGGCAGTATTTGTACAGTCTGTTACCTTTTAAAGACTTCAACGTATATCTGTTACCGTCTAGAACTTCAACAACTAAAAATGGTCCCTTAAACTTAGGGTCCAGTTTAGTCTGGTGCCTTTCCTCGTTTTTCAAAAGAACATAATCACCGATACTATGTCGATTAACTACAGCCTTGGTTTTATCAAAACGCTCCTTATCATAAGACGCTACCGTCTTCATATTATCACAAGCACGCGATCTGACACTATCTAAATCAACAACTGATTCCGTTTCTAAAGGAGTAACTAGGCCAAAGGGTCGAGCTTCTTTTCCTATCAACATTTCCAAAGGGCTTGCACCTGTTGTACGATTGATTGTGCAGTTTAATGCTAACTGTACCTCACCAAGGGCATCTTGCCAAGATTTCTCGCTAGACTCAACAGCTGTCAATAGGTTCTTTAGCGTGCTCATTACCCGTTCGACTTGACCATTTGCACGACTTGAGCCTGTGGAAATTAAATGTAGCTTAATGTTTTGTGTAGAACAAAAGTCTGAAAACTTTGAACTTGCAAAACATCTTCCCTGATCGGCTATTATACGACTTGGGACCCCAAAAAGCGAAATGGATGATCTCATAGCCTTCATGCAACTTTCCGTATCTAACTTTAGAGTGTGATAGAGATATACGAATTTTGTAAACGCGTCAACTTGGACGATGATATATTCCTTTAAGTCACTTTTACCACTCAGTTTTCCCGTTATATCGACGTGAACGGTATGCCAAGGAATACTAACTTTCGGTATAGGATAAAGTTCAGCCTGTACTTTTCCAGAAGGTGATTTGGCAACCCGACAGGTAATGCAGTTGTCAACGAACTTGCGAACATATTTGTTCATTTTGTCAAACCAGTAGTGCTGATAAATCTTATCAAGAGTCTTTTGCCATCCAAGATGCATAATTGACTCATGTATCTGGTTGACCACTGACCACCTGAAGGCGCGCGGTACAACTGGCAAACATCGTGATCTATTATTCTTCTGAATCTTTCGAAACAATACTCCTTTTCTTAAGTCATATGTTTTGGCCAAATCTTCCGATAACTCGTTGGAATTGAGTTTCTTTACTATTTCATTAATCTCGGGGTCTAGACGTTGTTCTACTAATAACCAATCACCCGATATCTCTGCCAAGTTTACTCGCTTTTCTGGAACTTTATTCGATTCAGCCAACACTTTCGAAGGGACTGGATTCCTAGATAGAAAGTCAACATGGGCCATTCGTTTTCCTTCTCTGTACTGGATGTCAAAGTTAAATGACTGCAAATAAGACCACCACCGATGGACTCTAGGGGTAAGGTCAATTTTGGTACGTGACGCTTTCAATGAGTTGCAATCTGTATATACCACAAACTCTTGCCCAAGCAAATAATGCCGGAAGTGTTTTACAGCCTCGACTACGGCCAAGGTTTCGAGTTCATACGAATGATACCTAGATTCAGCAGAGGTTGTGGTTTTACTGAAATATTCCACCACGTGAAGTTTATTATCAATACGGTGTAAGAGAATTGCACCATAACCAAGAGAACTGGCGTCCGTATGTAACTCAATCGGATACTTGGGATCGAAGATTACTAAAACTGGTTCATGAGTGAGAATGGTTACGATTTTCTTTCGAATCTCTTCTAAATCATCTCTCCAAACAATATTAACATTTTCTGACGTGAGAGAATACAGAGGCTTCATTATTTTGGAAAAATTCGGAATAAACTTACGAAAGTAGGAAGCCAATCCAATGAACTGTCGCAATCCAGTAACAGTCTTTGGAGGTGGCAAGGAACTTAAGGCAATAATTTTTCTCGGATTTGGTCGAATTTCTCCCGCTCTGACCTCATATCCTAAATACTGAACAACTGTTTTCAGAAAACTGCATTTAGTAATATTAAACACAAATCCCGCAGTCGTAAGGACATCTAACACTGTTTTCAACCGTTCTAAGCCCAATTCAATTGTTGGCGACACAATCATAATGTCGTCCATATAGACAACGACAAATGAATAAGCAATATCACCCAAAGCTTTCATAACTGCCCGTTGGAAAACAGCCGGCGCATTCTTAAGACCGAAAGGCATTCTCAGATACTCAAATTGACCATCCGGAGTTACAAATGCTGTACATTCTATAGAATCGGAATGAACCGGAATCTGGTGGAAACCACTAGCCATATCCAAACAGGTAAAATAATTTGCACCCCGAAGTCTGGCAATCTGGTCACTTATAAGTGGCAGGGGGTATTTGTCGGCGATAGTGTTTGAATTGAGCTCTCTATAGTCAACACATAAACGATTTGACCCATCTTTCTTTTTCACGAGCAAAATAGGACTTGAGAATGGGGAGCAGCTAGGACGGATGATATTGTTTTTAAGTAGCTCATTCAACTTGTCACGAACTATCTGTCTCTCATCGGGACTAAGCCTATAAGGTCGGCGTTGGACTGTCTTATTAGGGTCGGCTAGTCGAATCTTTATTTCTCCCGTGGTAACTCGTGTAGATGGTATCTTTTGTACAAAAGCTTTGGAATAATTTTCGAGTAACTTTATTAATGTTTCTTTTTCACTGTTCTGTAAGTCGGTGTCAAGGTCTGTAAGGTTGTGTGGTTCTTCGACTTGTGAACATAGGTCAACAGATTTGGTTTTAACAATTGTAAACTTGTCTGGCATAATGATGACATTGAAACCTTGACTAAGAATTTCTCGTCCTAAAACAACATCGTTCTTTAAATTGTCATTTTGCACTACATGAAACAATATTTCTAACACGTAGTCATTTATCTTAACCTCACTTAATATTTGCTGAGTACTATATATACCGGTGTTCCCGATACCTTTTAACATAATGATGTTGTTGATCCTCTTTCCAGATAGCTTACCGCTAATTTTCTCTTTTATTAGAGAACACTCTGCACCCGAATCGAAACAGGTTTGAAATACTTCAGCTCGCTGCATCATTTTTCCTGCTGGCTCGGATACGAAACATTGGTTCACCATCTTCTGCTGCGTCACTTGTTGTTTTCCTCCTCCCTGTGGGCATTTGTTCGCAATGTGTCCCTGCTGGCCACACTTATAGCAGATGATGGTTGTCCTTACTTCCTGTGTTTTCGTCTCATTCGCCATCTGCCGCATCTTACTCCTACACTCTGCTATCTTATGGCCTGGTTTTGCGCAGAAATGGCACACTGCTGACAACACTCTCTTCTTTTTAGCTTCAGGTCCAGAATCCACGTCATTGTCATGAGAACGAATTTTACGGAAATTAAACGACTTCAGTTCGGAATGAAGATCGCTTCTAGTATTGACTTTCGAAGTAAAAACGACTCGCTGCAAACGGCTATCGATGTTGGCCATATGCGCAAGCACAATCGAGACAGCAATTTCTTCAGTGTTCTTATTGGCCCAAGCGGTTGTTAGCGATGTCACTAAGCGGCTAGCAAAAACCGCATGGCACTCGTTGTTAGACGGACGGCTGTTCAACATGTTGAAAAACATTGCTGCTGGCGTTTCATCGTTGCCGAATCTTTTAAGAAGTAACTCTTTGAACTCGTTCCACTTCATTCCAGAGTACGAAATCTGCGTCAACCATTGTGAAGCACTTCCCTCCATTGCGTTGCTTAAAGCCATGATGAGGCGGCTTCCTTCGAGTGGCTGCTCCGTCAAAATTATGTCCGCAGTTGTACACCATTTTAAAGCATCTGCACCCGCTGCGTCAGGATTGTATTTTGGCAGCACAACGCCACGCGCTTGCTGATGCTCAGTCTTTGATGCTTCCATATTTTTCATCATTTGCAATAAGTTTTGGTTTTGCATCTCCATAATAAGGCGAAGCTGATCCATCGAAATCGTTGGCGCCGAAGCCGATCCCACTTCTGATGTCGGGGCAAGGTTTTCATTATTGTTGTCCATAGTCGTTTTTAGTTGTATTTTGTAGGTTTATTTTGCGTTAACGATTATTTTTTGTATCAACGTGCTTCAGTGCAGTGAGTCCCTCCTTGTGGTTGCCGCAAAAGTGCCGTCTCACTTCCGCCTCTCGACCGGCCACCACCATCAGGGCCACACTCGGCGATACTTATCGAAATATCGCCACACTGCCAAGCAACACTGTCTCAAGCAACACTGTCTCAAGACAACACTACTCGCCTCAAAGGCGATAAATTCAAGAATAGTAATCGAAATTACTTTCGCTCCGACACATACAATTCCATGTTAATTTTCTAAATTCCTCGCTTTTTTTATCATATAACAAGTTTTACTAATTACTTCAGCTGCTTTCCTTATAGACCAATTTTCCGGTAATAGAGTTAGAATATTGAGTTGAGCAATTGACGTAATCCTTGTCATCATCCAAAGAATAATCCTCAGCAGAATACTCATCCATGCTGTCATCAGAAGTGTCCTCCAAAATATTTGACTCTACTGCTAAAAATTTACCTAAGTTTTATGATCAAGTCATATATAATATAAAATGATCTTACCAGACTTACTTTCTGAAAGTTTACCAGCTCTTTTTCGATATTGGACGCACAAACGATCGTCTGGCTTTAAGGTTCGGAGCTGTTTAAAATGTTGATATGATGTTCCTATGTTGATATCTATTATGATTTGTTTCATTAAACGGATTTGCACACATGGTCTTGAAACTACCCGGCATTTTAAATGTAAGTACGCTCACAACCAACTTAAATTAAAAATTAAAATGATATGGAAATATTTAAAATGAGAAATAAAACATGAGTGAAAAAGAGAAAAAATTCTATAACTCTGGAACTATTCGATTTCCCATTTTCAGCTTAATACAGTATATTTCCGGATACAAGACCTAATTTTGAGAAAAACGAGAGCGTAAGTTAAAGTCGGCCCTGCCCGACTTCGGAATACCCGTTACTCAGCTCAGCTCGGATAAGTATGCAACATTTTTTTAACTCGGCCATTTATTATCCGATCCTTTTGAAAATTTGTGAGATTGTAGATATTGGCCACATAGACTACACTGCAAAATCTGAGCTCGATATCTTAAAAATTGTGGGAGTTATTCAATATTTTTTATTGCGGGGGCGGGAGGGGGCGTGGCCAAAATTTGAAACAAACTTGATCTGCCTACAGACAATACTAGCTTACGTATAAAATTTGGTTGCTCTAGCTCTTCTAGTCTCTGAGATCTAGGTGTTCATACAGACGGACGGACGGACGGACGGACGGACGGACGGACGGACGGACAGACGGACATGGCTATATCGACTCGGCTGTTGATGCTGATGAAGAATATATATACTTTATGATATCGGAGATGCTTCCTTCTGCCTGTTACATACATTTGCACGACTTTAGTATACCCTTTTTACTCTACGAGTAACGGGTATAAAAATGGAGAAAAAAAGATGCCCTTTCTCGGCAATTAATTTTTTCGCACTCGTTTTCGCGATTTGGTTACCATAAAAGATTAAAACAATTTGTAAGTGAAAGTAATTTGAAAGTATAGGGATCGGAACTAGGTTTTGTGATTTTTTTAATATTTTTATACGCAATGACTTTGGATTGCAAGCAATTCCAAATAATTAAAAAATTTAAAAAGCTAAATTTTCAAAAATTTATTTTCCGCGAATTAAGCATTAAAATTATTTGGTTCAAAATAAAATTTTGGGTGGTAAATTTTTCATGGAATCACCCATATACTTTATGGGGTCGGAAATGTTTCCTTCTTCCTGTTACATACATTCGCACAACTTCATGATACCCCTTTTTCCATTTTCAATGGGAACAGGGTATAACAATTAACCGGAACGATGCCATACTATGCACGAGAAACATGATCATCTATTTAACAAAGATCCGCCACCACTATGTACGTTTTGTAACTACGCTTTGAAATTGGAAGATGTGGGTTCGTTTATCAGTAACTAGTTTACAATTAACTACTGCATTTATTGATTCTTTTTAATCTTTTAGATGGCATTATTCTGTATATAATTCGATTTTTTTTTCAACTCTAAAACTTAAGGCCCAGACGAACTTACGACGGAACGAGAAGTTTCATACAAAAATTGAGTGAAGAAGGCGTACCGATTTCACAGTTAAAAAAGTATTCTTGCTCTTAACAGCACATACGTGGACTCTATGTTAATAGACAGTGCAATATTGTTGGCACTACATGTTACGCGGCTGGACTTAACTACAACAAAATATAATTTTAGTTGTGGAAAAATGGCCGAAAAAACCAAGCGAAAGAGCCGATTGGAAATGTTTTCGGATGAATTTAATAATAATTAATTTAAAAATTATTAACCATTAACCATAAGTTTTTTGTTAAGTCTGTTCACACTAGGCTTACGTTCCACGTCTGCGGAATATGTGGTGGCGTAGACTAAATTACTTACGTCGTAGGTCCGTGATAAATCGTGGGAGCACTATTTAAAGATTCTTCGCTGTTAAAATCAGCTGCACGTTTTAGCACATTTTTATGTAATGGCCCATTACATTCTGGCCCAGAAGCGTTGCAATAGCTACCAATGCTCATTGGGCGGAACAACCGTTTTTTTTGACAAAAACCCTAAATTTTTATTTTTTTTATTTTTATGGTTAGAATATTTTTTCCAGTTGGTAATAGTCGCTCCTCATCGAAAATATTTAATTTAAATTTTATTATGCAGCCCTCGTTTCACACCAGCCCTTCAAAGTCAGCTGTTTGCGCCACGCGGTGTCTGCATGCGGTCTGATAGCAAAATTTGTAAATCTATTTAGGAATAACAATAACATAATAAAATGATTAAAAACATAAATGTAATTCCATTTTTATATTAATAGTTCAAAATTATGGATATTTTAATGAAAATAAATTCTGTTTTTGACAATAGATTTCCACTAACTCATTCTTTTTGGAAAATAATTTAACATATATAAACTTTAAAGAAAAAAATGATGAAATTAAATTATGTTTCGATATATCATGCAATTTTATATATATAATGGAGTTCATTATGTGGGCGGAGGGGAAGGCGTGGTCGCAGCGCAAAAATAAAAAAAGTCTAGTAACGTGTTTGTAAATAAAATATCATCAAGCTGAATTGAACAATTAGAAGCTTTAATTATATTATTTCCTTCTATAATGATTTCTCTATGTATACAGTTTTGATTCAATACAGTTTTTGGGAGGTTCCAGGTGATAATTATATTAGGTTCTACATAATTCACTTCAAGATTTTTATGCATTTTTGTGTATCTACATTCAGTCGAGACTTGATTCAGAATTCCGGTAATACACTTGTTTATTAATAAGCCTTTTCAGTTGACCGTGTAGGTTTGATTGTTTTGTGCGAAATATTTATCGTGAATTGTTTCTGTTAGAATGTTGCCCTTACTGTCTGGGTATGTTAGTAAAGGGTGATTTTTTAAGAGCTATAGGAAAGTAAAAAAAAAAAACATAATATTCAAAAAAATGCATGAAATCTTTATTGGAATCGATAGAACAATCCATATAATTTAATGTTTGAAGATTATTTCATGCAAATGTTGACCGTGACTGCGCCTCAAATGGTCCATCCGCTTAGTCCAATTTTGGCATGCTCCTTCCAACATTTCGGCAGGTATCTCACGAATAAATGCTTCAATGTTATCTTCCAATGCGTCAATTGAAGCGGGCTTGTCTGTATAGACATGAGCTTTAACATAGCCCCACAAAAAATAGTCTAAAGGCGTTAAATCGCACGATCTGGGCGGCCAATTGACCGGTCCCGAACGTGAAATAAAATGTTCACCGAACTCGCCTCTCAATAAGTCCATTGTTGCGCGTGCTGTGTGGCATGTGGCACCGTCTTGTTGAAACCACATGTCATGCAAGTCAAGCTCTTGCATTTTGGGCAAAAAAAAGTTGGGTATCATCTCACGGTAGCGCTCACCATTCACAGTTACGTTACGGTCATTTTTTTATTTAATAATTAAAAATCAAAACAAACTCTTGGCAGTGTGACCATAATTTATGCACGTTTCTCAAATCTGGCCACACAGGGCCAAAACAATACAATCATCACTTCTGGTATTTTTGTTTTGGCAGCTCCTTTGTTAATGCGTATACTAAGCTTGAAAGTAAACAGTTCCACATATTCAGCCATGCTCCCATTTTCGCTTTCGCAAAAACTTTGCGATTTGATCATCAAATCGTAAAAGTTGGTGCTCCGACACTCGGAAATCGCAAAGTTTTGACGTTTTTAAACCGGCGACATCTGAGTCCGTGAAATGAAAAGTAAATGCAAAATATAGGTTGATGCACAAACAGACAGCCCACGGAACTATTTTTATTCAGTTCCTTAACCTTTTTAGAATTGTCGTCCGGACTCTCCCACTCCATTCGCACTAAGGCAATATTTTAAACAATTATTTAATAGAGATACACAAAATTGAGCGTGATGGAAAACTGCTCACAACAACATCAATTTGCGATTTGGCCATGGTATATATCGATATATGACTATCGATAGCATGACTAGTGGCGCTCATCAGCTGTTTTTGTTATGTGAAAAGACACAAAACAAGTTGGGAATGGAACATTATCGATGACACAAACTGGCGAATTTCGGAGCGCTCTAAACTAAAATCGTACGAATTTGCTGAAATCGCAATTCGCAAAAATAAGTGAAAGCCGGAGCATGGCTGATTGTTGTGTCACATGATTTGTGTGATAATTCGTTTGACGTTGCTCGCTAATATATTTTCAAAAAACACTCTTTTTCCCATTTTCTGACCGATCGATATAGTCATCCGATTTGGCCAAAAATTTGTAAAATTATGTGAAGGCATGTGAAACAAACAAATACAAAATTTCAGAATGCTACCATTAAAAACAAACAAGTTTTTCTAACTTGTTCAGACCTATCTTTTGAATGGCAGCTATACCATTTAGTTGTCCGATTTTAATAAAACTTGGTAGAATTATAAAAAAAAACATGGAAAACCTACGATTACAAAGTTTGGAGACGTTTTCACTGAATAGAAAAAGCTGTTCTCACTAAAACTAGTTTTCCGACAGATTATTCCTATGGGAGCTATGAAATATAGTCATCCGATCCGGTCGGTTCCGACATATTAGTAGTGTACAGCAAAAAGAAGACTCTGTGCAAATCAGCTCGATAGCTTTAAAATTGAGAGACTAGTTCGCGTAGAAATAGACAGACAGACGGACGGACAAAACTCCATCGACTCAGCTCGTCACCATGATCAAGAATATATATAGTTTATGGGGTCGGAAATAAAAATTTCTATGCGTTGCAAACTTCTGGGCAAAATTTGTATATTAAAGAGTATAAAAAAGAGCCATTTTCAAAAATAAAGAGCCAACAAAATTTTCTCAGTTCCAGTTGCACTTTTTTTTGGTAAGAAACCTTAATATATAGTGAATTTATAACAAGGGCGTAGCCAGCTTTCGGCGAAGGGGGGCCAAACAATTTTTCCAGCCCTTTAAACTCCAAAAACTTTGTTTATAGAACAAAGGAGTTTTAAATTAAATTTTGTATTTTTTCCGATAACGGCTTGATTCCATAAAAACTTATTTCAGCACAATACTTCATTCAAATATGGCTTCTTTTAATAAGCATTCAGATTTCAACACAATTTAAAAGTATTCCCTTTCCTATATATTTTCTAATTTAAATTATTATAAGTTTCCTTGGATTCCTGGCAAATTCGTCCAACTCACGTTCTTCTAAGCGTTAGATGCAGCGTGAGACTTGCAGTGTTCATGCACTTTCTTGTAGTTTAAAGCCGGGTATCCAGCACAGCGGAAACTAAAAATTCCTGCCAAACTTCATATAAAAACGAGAGCGTAAGTTAAAGTCGGCCCTGCCCGACTTCGAAAACCCGTTACTCAGCTCAGCTCGGATAAGTATGCAACATTTTTTAACTCGGCCATTTATTATCCGATCCTTTTGAAAATTTGTGAGATTGTAGATATTGGCCACATAGACTACACTGCAAAATCTGAGCACGATATCTTAAAAATGGGGATGTAAAAATGTGGGAGTTATTCAATATTTTTTATTGCGGGGGCGGGAGGGGGCGTGGCCAAAATTTGAAACAAACTTGATCTGCCTACAGACAATACTAGCTTACGCATAAAATTTGGTTGCTCTAGCTCTTCTAGTCTCTGAGATCAAGGTGTTCATACAGACGGACGGACGGACGGACGGGCGGACAGACGGACATGGCTATATCGACTCGGCTGTTGATGCTGATGAAGAATATATAAACTTTATGATATCGGAGATGCTTCCTTCTGCCTGTTACATACATTTGCACGACTTTAGTATACCCTTTTTACTCTACGAGTAACGGGTATAAAAAGAGACATGTCAAGCAGACAATCTAAACAAGAAAGAAAGTCGGTCAAGCCCGACTATAACATACTCTGTACCAAGAAAATTTGTCTTTTGATCATAACTCGAAAACCGTTAATCTGTAATGCACTTGTAGCATCTAGCTAGAGAGCGGGTGGAAAAGCGCCTCCTATTGGGATGTTATGTAACGTTGCACTTTCAACGTAAGGCGGTTACATAATGAGAGGATCAATCTATTAACAGCCTCTCTCATCTCTCAAGAAAATGGCGAAGGCCCTGTTTATAGTTTTCCTGCTGAGGGCCAAATCTGCAAGCCAGCACTTCGCTTTGAAATCTAAAGCTAAGCGGTCATAATATACTCCGCCTGTTTTGCCACATCCGCCCAAAGTTACTTTCTTCAAGTGTGTGGTGAAAAAGTCAGTCAAAGTAAAGAGAAAAGTGAAGTTGCTGCTAAAAGTGAAGAAAATCAAACTCCTTATTTGCAAGCAACTACATAGTTGCTGGTTCCAAGCTTCTGGTGAGTGTGAAGAGAGGGAGGAATTTTTGTTTTGGTGGAGCGAATAGATTTTGCCTCTTACGGCACCGTAAATCCATTTTTTCTGAGAGAATTTTTCGTTTGTGTCCAAACATTCCAGGTTTTGCACCTGATCTCCCACATATATTTTTGGGACTTTCTCTCCCGTCAGCTGTGAGCTAGGAGTGGAGAGTTGCGGCCTGTCCCTCTCAGTTTGAACGACCCTCTGGAGTTCGTCACGGGAGTCTGTAGAGAACAGACGGCAAGGCAGCGATCTAACGCCAAGCCCGGTTTTTTTTTGGTGATAATCTTCTCACCCGACGCGGGAAAATCTGGTGCGAAAGTCGCTGGCGGTGAAATTGGCCGCCAAACGGAGCCCGAAAAGCGGGAAAACACCCCCAAAAAGGGCGGTCAGCCTCGATTCGCGCGCCCAAATTATTTGCGAGTGTGATCGGTTTCCTTTTGGTGTTCTCTCCCACAAAAAGCGAGGATGAAGGAGAGGCGGCAATAATAGGCTAAGTTTATGCCTTCTATCAAAATTTTTTTTGCTAGTGTGCTGATGCAATTGTGTTAGTGGCCCAAACAGTTAGTTTTTTTTCATTTGTTCCTCAATTTTTTTTTGTGTGAGTGCACAACATAAACGAAGTGGAGAGTCGCAGTGCTCAGCCAATTTACATCCTCTCTTCGATTATATGCCCAAAAAAAAAATATAAGGGGAAATTTCTCTAAGAGAGAGTGCTTTTTTTTAAGAAAAGTTCAAAATAGTACCAAAAGATTTGGGCCATAAAGCCAATTTAGTTAGTGGTCGATAATTCTATTGTTTTTCCATATATTTTTTTTGGTGAAACGCGAGCAAATTTCAGGTGAATCATCGACACCCGGAAGCGCTTCTACGGTGGATATGCAGGAAATTTGAATGAGTAAGTGAACCACGAAAATTTTATATTATTCCATGGCAAACCAAAAGTTAAAACTAACGTCAAATTTCGAGTGGAAAAACAAAGTATTGAACCACTATCGGTTTTGTGTCCCAGAATTGCCTGGAGAATTTCTGTATTAATTTCCATCCTGAAAAAAAAAATAATAGTAAAAAAAAAGGTGAAAATTAAATGGCGGACACTGTCCAACAAAATTTCTTTTATTTGTTTTGCACGTTAAATTATATAAAAAAAAAATCTTCTCAATTAACTTTTAAAGCTCTCATTTTGTCTATAAATTCGCCGCAATTACTCTATTCTTTCATCAATTTGGTGCCATTTATTTATAATTTTTATATCTATATTTATTTTTATGTCTTTTCTTTATATGCATAATCCTTGATTTTACTCATAATCCTTTTTGAATCGTCATCCACTATGTTTATTTTATTGATTAGTCTATTTTATTCGCAATAAATCTAATTTATAATGTTCTAAAAATTTAGAGTTTGTTGATCTCGGCTAGTCAAATCGCCCCTGCAGAGCTCCCTCAGAAAGGGGTCATTCAAAGAATGAAAGAATACTCTTTATGGCAAAGAATGACCAAGGAAGGGCGGGCAAGTCACCTCACAAGACCAGAGGTTCAGCTAATCCCGTAGGCCAAATCTAGTGTACCCTCTATGTGTGTTTTTCCCTTACAGGTGTGATCTCTCCGGTTTTGATTATTTTGCTTGTCATAGCACGCGAAAATTAAATGAAATATATTCGTATAGGCCCACCGTAAGAGGGTAGCAAAAACTCCACCCCATTTGCCGACGAGCAAGAGCCGGAAAAATCCCGCGTGCGCTCCCTCTTACGCATCCCACCCAGCCTGAATCATATCATATACTGGTTATCCGTTACAGTTATGATTAATATAAGAATAATATTATTTTATGGCGCCCAACTAGGTGGCCCACATTTCGGTGTGGCTCACACACACACCTCAAATACTTTCTTTTTTCCATCTTTGTAATGGCAGCATTGGGTTGAAGTCAGCTTTCGAGCGTTGGTCAACCAATAAACTTTCCTGTCCTTGAAATTCTTGCTCTTGCATCAGACGCTTAGGATACGCAGGTCATTAAAGAACAAGTTCTTGATCACCTGACCACGAATGATATCAAGCGGCCTAGTCTTTCAAAGAAATCTTTCCTATCATTCTGTTCTTTTATTTTCCCGAGTCTTCAATGTTTCACCTCCTCAGACGCTTAGGAATAGCAGGCTGACAGGTTATTAATAACTAATCACCTGACCACGGCTGAGAGGCAAATAAGAGGCTTCAAAATGAGTGGCAATAATCTGTGGTTAAATGCTTTGGACTTGCAGTTCGACTTTTTTTTCTTTTTTTGGAAAAAAATTACACTGACCACATTTAACGCAGGTAGTTAAAGCTTAAACACTAACTTTTCCAAAACAAAAACAAATCAACAGCCGATGCATGTGTGTGGTGAATCGGAAGACAATTGGAGTTGATATTCTTATCACCCTTTGGCCACAACTCACACGTGTTGTTGTTGTCGTCTGGCAGCAGCAAGTTTTGCTCTTTGTTTTTGTTTGTTCTTCTTGTAAATACACATCGAGATGTAGGCAGATTGGTAATTAGCTGATAAGGGATTCTTGCAGGGAGCATTTGGCGATGCTAGAGATCAACGTTTTTTTATGATATTGTTTTTGTCGAATTATTTGATTTTATTATTTCCTTTTAGTTTTATTTGTGATTTTTTTTTTGGATCTGTTGTTTAGTACAAGAGCAAATTTCCCAATATTAATTTTTTCTTAGCTTAGTAACTGAAATTTCTCTTAAAGCAGATAACAGCTGCTTAGGCTGGCAAAGGGTGAATGACCTTTGCTGAGCGTTTTGTATTCAGATCAGCTGTAGCGGGCTGAGTCGTCTAAACATAATGGCAGGCACAGGGGAAGATAGTGGCGCGAGTGCCAATCCTGCAATGGAGTGTTGCCTGTGTAAAAAAGAGATCACAGCAGCTACGTCATTCAAAACTACTTGTGGTCACGAATTTCACAAAAAGTGCATAATGACGTACGCGCGCTCCTCTAATACTTGTCCGGTGTGCCGAGTTGTCTGTTTTGTGGACTCGAGCGAAACCATAGCACAAAATACTAGACAACAGTCAAAAGCTCCAAGAGACGATTTACCCAATCCGAGCCCTAGACCTGGCTCGAGTGCGCAAGCACCAGAAGGCGGGAATTCACAGCTAGGACTAGAGCAGAGAAACCAGCAGCAAGTGACGGTCTCAGTTAATCAGGCAGTGCGTGCAATGCAAAGCGAGTTGCTTGCGCAATTGTCAGATCGGATGGCAAGACTAATTGAAACAAGCATTGCCACAAATTTAGGTTCAGTAATGGCTCAAGCCCAAGCTCAAATTCAAAATCAGCCTCAGAGCCAAGCGCAGCCCGAATCGCTAAACCAAACTATTCCAACTCGACCATCCTTTTCTGCTCTCAATGAGAATAATCAGGCAGAAATACAAGGAGCTGGGGGATCTACGTCTTTCACTCCCAGAATGGTGACACCTAGTGGTCATTCTGATCTGCTACAAAGGCCTGACAAAGTCGGCCACATTTTGAACAGCTGGAAACTACGTTTTAGTGGGAACCCTGACGGTATCAGTGTCGATAATTTCATATATAGGGCCGAAGCATTAGCCCATCAAACACTAGAAGGAAATTTTTCCGTTCTCTGTGGCAATGCTAGCCTATTATTTGACGGAAAAGCCAGAGAATTCTATTGGCGATTCCATAAGACGGCACCTCTTCTACGTTGGGATCTTCTTTGTGAAGCTTTAAGAAAGCAATTCAGAGATTCTCGAACTGATGCTGAAATAAGAGAAGCAGTCAGGGATAGAAAACAGCGCGAGAAGGAAAGTTTTGACTCCTTTCATGACGCTGTGGTCCAGCTAATGGATGGTCTTGAAAACCCTATGTCGGAACTGAGTATCGTAGAAATTTTAAAAAGGAATTTGAGGACAGAAATCCGACATGAATTGCTGAATGTAAAGATTACCTCGGTAAGCCAATTGCGCGACACTTGCCGACGCCGTGAATCATTCCTTGAGGATGTAAGGCGAGAACATGGCTACCAAAGGTCAGTTCCCTTCCGCAAGCAGGTGGCCGAACTTCTTGCAGAGGCTGAGTCCGATGATGCTACCGAGTTCTCGGAAGTCGAGGGGGAAGAAGAAATAGGAGCTGTGGCTTTAGTGTGTTGGAACTGCAGAAAGGAAGGTCATAGATATCACGACTGCGAGTCCAAGCGCCGAATTTTCTGCTATGGCTGTGGAGTTCAAAACGTATATAAACCTTCGTGCGTTAGATGCCAAAAAAACTTCAGGCAGAGCACACAGCCTCGGCAGTCACAGTGTGCTCAGAACGCAAAGCCATCAGATGCCAATTAGTAGAAAAACAAAAAATGATGGCCACAGAAACTTAACTATTTATTAAATACATCTAATTCTAAAATATTAGTACCTGCTAAGTCTACATCTAGAAACACTAATCGTATGAAAGCCTATTGGAGAGCAGCTAAAACTATAAATGCAATTAGATATAAGAAAAACGATAAGCGACCATATGCGGAAGTAGATTTGCTGAATCAGGTCGTGCTAGGATTGTTGGATACTGGAGCAGCCATTAGTTGTATTGGCGTCCGACTGGCCGAACATGTAATACAAAGCAGAGTACCAATTAGAAGAGCGGCTGCTAACGTGTGTACAGCAGATGGCAAAAAGCAGAACATAGTCGGTCGATTTAGGACTTCTCTTAGATATAAAGATATAACCAAGGATTTAGAGCTACTTATAATCCCATCTCTAAGCCAGGATCTTTACCTCGGCATTGATTTTTGGTCAGAATTTGATTTGCTACCCCCAACTTTTCATATTTCTGAATTAGCATCCGATTCACACGAATTTACTGCTTTGCAACGAGAGAACTTGAAAAAGGTAATTAATCAGTTCCCTTCGTTTGCCATTTCGGGATTAGAGAAAACATCACTTTTGACCCATACCATTGATGTTGGGGACGCGAAGCCTGTTAAGCAGCGACATTTCCCGATTTCTCCAGCTTTAGAAAAGCTTTTATATGCCGAAATTGACAGGATGCTCCAATTAGGGGTGATTGAGGAATCGGACAGTGCCTGGTCCTCTCCAGTCGTTTTGGTTCAAAAACCTGGAAAAGTACGTCTTTGTTTGGATAGCAGGAAAGTGAACCTTTACACTAAAAAAGACGCGTATCCTCTCCCCCAGATCGATGGAATTTTAAGTCGATTGCCAAAAGCAATGTTTATATCTAGCCTAGACTTAAAAGATGCATATTGGCAAATTGGATTAGACCCATTAGCCCGAGATAAAACGGCCTTTACTGTACCAGGCCGGCCCTTATATCAATATCGGGTAATGCCGTTTGGGCTAACGAACGCTTCAGCTACAATGACGCGCTTGATGGATAAGGTCATACCTGCCTCACTCAGGAACGAAGTTTTTGTCTACTTGGATGACCTGTTAATAGTGTCTGACAGCTTCGAATCTCATCTTAATGTACTGAGTGTAGTAGCAGGGCATATCCGAACGGCTGGTTTGACGCACAACGTCGAAAAGAGCAAGTTTTGCATGCGTTCTGTTAGATATTTGGGTCATATTGTTGGAGAAGGAGTTATAAAAACCGATCCGGAAAAGATTTCGGCGATGACGAATTTTCCCTTACCGCGTTCACTTAAAGCTCTTAGAAGTTTTCTGGGTATGGTGGGTTGGTACAGAAAATTTATTAGTAATTTCGCTACAATTTCCGCTCCGCTTACCGATTTGCTAAAGCCCAAACTGAAGTTTACAATGACTCCTGAGGGTGAGCAGGCATTTGAAAAGCTAAAAAGTATGCTTTGCTCTGCCCCAGTGCTCCGTAGCCCTGACTTCAATAAACCGTTTTTCATTCACTGCGACGCAAGTAAAACTGGCGTTGGAGGCGTTTTGGTCCAAAAGACGGATGAGGGGGATGAGTATCCTATAGCTTTTGTGTCTAAAAAGCTAAACAAGGCTCAAAAAAACTACTCAGTCACGGAGCAAGAGTGTCTGGCAGCGCTAGTTTCCATAAAACGCTTTCGGGCTTACGTAGAAGGCCATGATTTCACCGTAATTACTGATCATGCGTCCTTAAAATGGCTCATGTCACAAACTGATTTGCATTCGCGATTAGCTCGATGGGCTCTAAAGCTCCAAGGTTTTCGCTTTAAAATAGAGCATCGAAGTGGCAAGCTGAATGTCGTCCCAGACGCTCTGTCAAGAGTAAATGAGGTGGAACTTGCAGTCGTAGATGCCAGCAGTGGATTGCTAGTTGACATAGAATCACCAAAATTCAAGTCTGAGGCATACAACGAACTTTTAGAGCGCGTTAAGGCAAATTGTGATAACTTGCCTGATCTGAAAGTAGTGGAGAATTTGGTGTATCGACGTTCAGATCACACAACTGGTGATCAATTACATGATACTTTTGCGTAGAAATTGTGGGTTCCAAAAGAATTGGTGCCCGAAGTTTTAGAAAAGGCGCACGATCACCCTTTAGCGTCTCATGGAGGCATCCATAAAACCTTGGAAAGGATCCGCAGGTATTACTACTGGCCAGGCCTAGTCAGTGACGTAAAAGAATACATAAATTCTTGCAAGATATGCAAAACTACTAAAGCTCCCAATAGTACTCAAAGACCACCTTTGGGTAAAGCTCCAGAGTCCCAAAGATTCTTTCAAAGGTTGTACGTGGACTTTCCACGTTCACGTAGCGGCCATGTGGCCATCTTTATCGTCCTTGATCATTATTCAAAATTTGTTTTTCTCAAGGCAGTAAAGAAATTGACGGCAGATGTGATTATCAAGTATATGCAGCAAGAACTGTTCCACACATTCGGGGTGCCTGAAACCATCATTTCAGATAATGGCTCTCAATTTAAGTCCGAAGCGTTTCAAAAGTTGCTCAAACAGTATCAAGTAACTCATACTCTAACAGCCATTCACTCACCTCAAGCAAATGCGTCAGAGCGTGTAAATCGCTCAATTATCGCAGCTATACGATCTTATATAAGATCTGATCAAAAAGATTGGGACGAGAATTTGAGTAGTATATGTTGTGCATTGAGATCTGCTATTCATTCGGGCATAGGAGCAACTCCCTATTATATGGTGTTTGGGCAACATTTGATCACATCGGGGTCCACATACAAATTGCTTAGGTCTTTGGAGGATCTTCAAGGTAGGCTTGTGGGACGATACCATGCTAAAGATATGCGGCAATAGCTGCTACGTGCCAGTTGTATCAGTCTTGAGTCTTTGAGCCCCAAGTCTGATCTTCGTGGGGGGCATTTTGTAATGCACTTGTAGCATCTAGCTAGAGAGCGGGTGGAAAAGCGCCTCCTATTGGGATGTTTTGTAACGTTGCGCTTTCAACGTAAGGCGGTTACATAATGAGAGGATCAATCTATTAACAGCCTCTCTCATCTCTCAAGAAAATGGCGAAGGCCCTGTTAATAGTTTTCCTGCTGAGGGCCAAATCTGCAAGCCAGCACTTCGCTTTGAAATCTAAAGCTAAGCGGTCATAATATACTCCGCCTGTTTTGCCACATCCGCCCAAAGTTACTTTCTTCAAGTGTGTGGTGAAAAAGTCAGTCAAAGTAAAGAGAAAAGTGAAGTTGCTGCTAAAAGTGAAGAAAATCAAACTCCTTATTTGCAAGCAACTACATAGTTGCTGGTTCCAAGCTTCTGGTGAGTGTGAAGAGAGGGAGGAATTTTTGTTTTGGTGGAGCGAATAGATTTTGCCTCTTACGGCACCGTAAATCCATTTTTTCTGAGAGAATTTTTCGTTTGTGTCCAAACATTCCAGGTTTTGCACCTGATCTCCCACATATATTTTTGGGACTTTCTCTCCCGTCAGCTGTGAGCTAGGAGTGGAGAGTTGCGGCCTGTCCCTCTCAGTTTGAACGACCCTCTGGAGTTCGTCACGGGAGTCTGTAGAGAACAGACGGCAAGGCAGCGATCTAACGCCAAGCCCGGTTTTTTTTTGGTGATAATCTTCTCACCCGACGCGGGAAAATCTGGTGCGAAAGTCGCTGGCGGTGAAATTGGCCGCCAAACGGAGCCCGAAAAGCGGGAAAACACCCCCAAAAAGGGCGGTCAGCCTCGATTCGCGCGCCCAAATTATTTGCGAGTGTGATCGGTTTCCTTTTGGTGTTCTCTCCCACAAAAAGCGAGGATGAAGGAGAGGCGGCAATAATAGGCTAAGTTTATGCCTTCTATCAAAATTTTTTTTGCTAGTGTGCTGATGCAATTGTGTTAGTGGCCCAAACAGTTAGTTTTTTTTCATTTGTTCCTCAATTTTTTTTTGTGTGAGTGCACAACATAAACGAAGTGGAGAGTCGCAGTGCTCAGCCAATTTACATCCTCTCTTCGATTATATGCCCAAAAAAAAAATATAAGGGGAAATTTCTCTAAGAGAGAGTGCTTTTTTTTAAGAAAAGTTCAAAATAGTACCAAAAGATTTGGGCCATAAAGCCAATTTAGTTAGTGGTCGATAATTCTATTGTTTTTCCATATATATTTTTTGGTGAAACGCGAGCAAATTTCAGGTGAATCATCGACACCCGGAAGCGCTTCTACGGTGGATATGCAGGAAATTTGAATGTGTAAGTGAACCACGAAAATTTTATATTATTCCATGGCAAACCAAAAGTTAAAACTAACGTCAAATTTCGAGTGGAAAAACAAAGTATTGAACCACTATCGGTTTGTTTCCCAGAATTGCCTGGAGAATTTCTGTATTAATTTCCATCCTGAAAAAAAAAATAATAGTAAAACAAAAGGTGAAAATTAAATGGCGGACACTGTCCAACAAAATTTCTTTTATTTGTTTTGCACGTTAAATTATATAAAAAAAAAATCTTCTCAATTAACTTTTAAAGCTCTCATTTTGTCTATAAATTCGCCGCAATTACTCTATTCTTTCATCAATTTGGTGCCATTTATTTATAATTTTTATATCTATATTTATTTTTATGTCTTTTCTTTATATGCATAATCCTTGATTTTACTCATAATCCTTTTTGAATCGTCATCCACTATGTTTATTTTATTGATTAGTCTATTTTATTCGCAATAAATCTAATTTATAATGTTCTAAAAATTTAGAGTTTGTTGATCTCGGCTAGTCAAATCGCCCCTGCAGAGCTCCCTCAGAAAGGGGTCATTCAAAGAATGAAAGAATACTCTTTATGGCAAAGAATGACCAAGGAAGGGCGGGCAAGTCACCTCACAAGACCAGAGGTTCAGCTAATCCCGTAGGCCAAATCTAGTGTACCCTCTATGTGTGTTTTTCCCTTACAGGTGTGATCTCTCCGGTTTTGATTATTTTGCTTGTCATAGCACGCAAAAATTAAATGAAATATATTCGTATAGGCCCACCGTAAGAGGGTAGCAAAAACTCCACCCCATTTGCCGACGAGCAAGAGCCGGAAAAATCCCGCGTGCGCTCCCTCTTACGCATCCCACCCAGCCTGAATCATATCATATACTGGTT
>JAWNNO010005341.1:0-132149 GCA_035044985.1 Lordiphosa fenestrarum | reverse complement strand
CTAGGAAGTTGCTAATTTGCAATTTTTGGCACGGTACAAACAGTTGAAACTATTTAAGGACTTTTGAAGAAGTCTTTATTTATGATTTTAATTATAAATTTGGGACATTGCGATGCTTGTTATAAAAGCGTCAACGGCTTTTCTTTTAAACAAACAATAAATACCTTGATATTCATAAAAGAAAGCGAAACCCTTTTACAAATAAATACAAGAAATCTTGACCCAGTGCAATGTGTTGGAAATTTAACAGCCGCCAATCAACAGAAGATTTAACACTTGGTAAACCTTCAAACACAATTCTATACCTTTAGGCATATAGTTTTATGGTATTTATCTGACAAAATGGTACGGGCACACTCAACTGTAATGAAATCCACTCTGGCTAGAATTCCAAGAACATTCAAAATTTTACGATGCCCAACTGCAGCAAATCTGCTGTTAATGAAATAATAATTATGTGTGAAAGAAAAAAAGAAGAAATAAAAGAAAAAGCTTTTGAAAGGAAATGAAAGTTATACACTGGTAAAACCACAAAACAAAAGTAGCGAAGTGCTTCGAAAAACTTGTAAGACATTCTCAATTAAATAAAAAACTTTTTAAATGAGCTTTTAGCACTTTGAAATCCGATGGAACTCCCTTTACATTATGCTTCAAAGCATTCCCAAGGTTTCTAATGAAATTCAAAACACTTTGATTAAAAAGAATCTCTTAATTAACGTAACTGAGATTGACTTTGGATTTCTAAAAGATTTCGTAGAATTTTGGAAGCTATTAAAGAAATGCTCAGTGCAGTTAAGCTCTGATATAGAACCAGTCATACAAGAGTTTGTTCTCCACAGAATCTTTCATAATTAAATCCGGTCAAGAGTAACTCAAATATCAGATGATAATCGGTTAGAACCAAATATATTGCATTACGTTGCCTTGTTTTTGAGTCAAGAATACAAAAAACTTTTCGACCACACTTAGTGGAATCATGGGAAAGCATAGCAAACAAAGAAATACAACGCCTTCAGCGTTTGCTTAGAAAATAATAAAGTTTTTCTGACTAAAATTAATTTTTCGACAGATCATGCCTATGGCAGCTATATGCAATGGTCATCTGATCCGGCCGGTTTCGATACTTGTGCAGAATATATATACTTTATGTGGTCGGAGATGCTTCCTTCTACGCGTTACAAACAGCTGAACAATTTTAATATACCCTCTGCAAGGGTATAAAAACTAATTCATTAAATGTCCGGAGGCGGGATTGAACCCACGACCTCTGGCACAGTAGGCAAACACACACAAAGGGAAAAATCGTGTTCAGAAAAGAAGATTATTTCATCTCAAAACAAGAACAGAATGTGCTCTCAAATTTTTGAGAACAAATGTTTCGAATGTGCTTGAAATGAGCACAGCTCATCACCGAAATGTAGGCTGCAGAAGTGGGCAATAGCCTAACGAGCTAACACTTCCGCCGTCGCGTCGTTGCGCGTCTTGGGCTCTACTCCCAGAAAGTCCGAAAATTTTTTATTTCTTTAATTTAATTAACCAAGGCATTTCAACTTGCATTAAGATTTTGTGTTCTCAAAAAAAAATTCTTGAAGTGAGAAAATCCGATCATGATTAGTTTTTGACAGCGAATGTGCTCATACTGAGATCAATGTTCTCGGTTTTTTCCCTCTGTATGCTCATATTGAGACCAATGTACTCGGTTTTTTCCCTCTGTGTATGTATGCAGCAGTTTAATTTAAATACTGTAATCAGTGGAGAAACAGTGAGAGCCGATGTACTTTTTGTAAACTTTTTGATTATAATCTTTGAAGAGGTAAGGGTATTTTACTGTCTGGTTTGACCGACTTTTCCTTTTGATAATAATTAAGTCGGTCAAAATGAAAAGATCGATAATAGTTGCCGGCGCAAAATACTTATATATTTTTAAAAATGTGGTTAAAACAAATCATAAAGAAAACTAATTGCAAGTCTGAAGTGCCATTCAACCGCCTGGCTACTCGCTTTTGTTTCACAAGTTGATTGTTTCATACTTGTGGCTTGCCAGGCAGTTCCTAGTGAAGCTCTTAAGGATTCACTTTGTAAGAAGAAAGCACTTAAAGTTTTCTTACGATTTGTACCCCTCAAACATTTATTGACGGCATCTCTCAGTAATAAGCGATGCCAGTTAAATGGTTAATCCAGTCTAAATAGCCGGTGACTCGGGTGAAGACAGCTGGATAGCCAGCTTGGCAGCCCGCAGCAGCACCGAAGGAGGTGACACCCACCAAACGATTGGAATCGTGTGTAACCAATGGGCCACTGGATTCACCACCGCAGGTTGACTTGCCGCCGTCGGTGTTGATGCAAATCATGTGATCGTGCAGGCTCCAGGTGCGGCTGCAGTCCTCCTGGCTCATGATTTGGACATCGACGGCTTGCAGCCAGTCGGGCAGTGGGCTTCCGTCATAGGTTCCTCCCCAGCCGGAGGCAACTGCCCACCAGCCGGCATAGCTCTCGTAGCGAACTTTGCCCTGGTAGGCTGGATAGCCGTTGGTAATATGACCCTCGATGTCCATAAAGGGAACTGGTCTTGGTTTCTCCAGCATCGGCAGTGAGGTAGCCGCAGCCACAGCCACTGCACATTGGGCCAGATTTCAGTTTGGGAGGCATAAATTCGAAAAATTAAGATTGACAGTTGCAATTTGGCACATTTGATAGATATTAAGTGTATAATAATTGGGCAAAGTTGTACAACAATCCGACCACGCCCCCCTTTACCGCCCACATTAGATTAAGGCGCTCTTCTGGTGTAGGCGGCTGAATTTTACCTGGTTTCTTCGGGGAATGATTTTGTAATTCTGTTTTTTGAATTTGGTTTTACTATTCATTACAAAAAATACAAAATTAAAAGTGTGCCAATGGGAGGGCTGTTTAAAAAGTAATCGGCCTCCAAAAAATGGTCTTCTAAATAAAGGTTTGCTGCAAATATCAAGAGAATTTGCGCAAAGCCGCAAAAAGCATTGATAACACGATGAGAAATACACTTTAAGGTCAAACTCTACATATTTACTTTTTGTCAGAAATTGTCAGAAAGTTCTTTTTTACTCCACAATTCACGGGCACGTTGGTTAGGTTTTTTCTATATAAGGACATAACAAAACGGTAAACAGCAACAACATTTAACAAGAACAACACAGAATTTGTTTCAGTATTCAAATTCTACATACCTTTGCCTTTAATTTCCATATTTTACATTAAATTTTTAACAACAGGTGATAATTTGACACAAGCTTAAAGTTGAGTGACCGTTTCTCGTTTTTTTTAACACAACAAGCAGCTGACCGAACACTTGACTTTGCAACCCTGCTAAAAATCCAGGGCTGCACTGATATCAAAACGATTAGTGGATTCAATATGCCTAATGTATGCTCTTTAAGAATAGTTGATTAAGATCACGATTTGTTTCCATAAAAATGTTGAATTTATCCCGCCCAAACTGAAATCTGGCCCAATGTGCACTGCCAGAACTACACACAATTTCATTTTGAGCAACTTGAGACAGTCATGGCTAATGTAAAACTAGACTGCCTTTTATACTGACCAAAAGCACCTTATCATGGTCATCGAAGGGTTACTCAAGTGCACCCCAATCGCTATTCCATTTCAGATTGCTCAAAGCTGGTATCTAATTTAGAATT
This sequence comes from Lordiphosa fenestrarum, assembly GCA_035044985.1. Lineage (NCBI taxonomy): Eukaryota > Metazoa > Arthropoda > Insecta > Diptera > Drosophilidae > Lordiphosa > Lordiphosa fenestrarum. The sequence goes on along the minus strand of JAWNNO010005341.1, from coordinate 128,472 downwards.
ACACCAGTTCAAAGAATATCTCGATTTTCCCTTTAATCTGCGAGAATAATGCCAATTTAAATTTTTCTCAACCTCATTCCATCCTTAAGTATAATTGCCGCAATTTTCCATGAATCTTCACCGATCTGAATTTATGACGTGTTAACAAAAAAGGCCAAGAATACATTTTGGTTATGGGATCGCCCTTAATTCAGTCAAATTTTTTCTAATTGTCAAACCTTACCTAAAGTGTGTTTTTCTCATAAATTTTACTCAATAATTTGAAACATTATGATTTCAAAGTGTGAAATTCAAACATGAATTTTTCTCTTATCAACCATTTCGGAATTGCATTCCTTAAAATGTTTGAATTTACTACACCCAACTATTGAGTAATACTTAATGAGTATCAAACTCTCTTTAATACTCGTAGTATCAAATTGATACTTTCAAAAGTATTAAAATGATATTTCGAAGATATCAAATTGAAACAAACTTGTATCAGGCAGACACTAATTGGTATTTAATTCTACTCTATACCGTAGGTACATAGAGTAAATTAAGTTTGTGCAAAAGTATGTTACAGCCAGAAGGAAGCATCTTCGACCACATAAAGTATATATATTCTTGATCAGCATCAACAGCCAAGTCGATATAGCCATGTCCGTCTGTCCGTCTGACCGTCTTTCATTCTGTCTGTCCGTATGAGCGCACAGATCTCAGAGATGGTAAGAGATAGAGGTTTGACATGTATGGGACATATGCTTCTTTTGTCTGCAGGCAGATCAAGTTTATTTTCAATTTTGGGCCACGCCCCCTCCTGCCCCCGCAATTTAAAAAAAACGTCATATCTCCCACGGTTTTAAAGATAGGTTCGTTCTTTCTAGACATATTTAGTAATTTAGTATTTAATATTTAGTATTTAGTATTTAGTATTTAGTATTTAGTATTTAGTATTTAGTATTTAGTATTTAGTATTTAGTATTTAGTATTTAGTATTTAGTATTTAGTATTTAGTATTTAGTATTTAGTATTTAGTATTTAGTATTTAGTATTTAGTATTTAGTATTTAGTATTTAGTATTTAGTATTTAGTATTTAGTATTTAGTATTTAGTATTTAGTATTTAGTATTTAGTATTTAGTATTTAGTATTTAGTATTTAGTATTTAGTATTTAGTATTTAGTATTTAGTATTTAGTATTTAGTATTTAGTATTTAGTATTTAGTATTTAGTATTTAGTATTTAGTATTTAGTATTTAGTATTTAGTATTTAGTATTTAGTATTTAGTATTTAGTATTTAGTATTTAGTATTTAGTATTTAGTATTTAGTATTTAGTATTTAGTATTTAGTATTTAGTATTTAGTATTTAGTATTTAGTATTTAGTATTTAGTATTTAGTATTTAGTATTTAGTATTTAGTATTTAGTATTTAGTATTTAGTATTTAGTATTTAGTATTTAGTATTTAGTATTTAGTATTTAGTATTTAGTATTTAGTATTTAGTATTTAGTATTTAGTATTTAGTATTTAGTATTTAGTATTTAGTATTTAGTATTTAGTATTTAGTATTTAGTATTTAGTATTTAGTATTTAGTATTTAGTATTTAGTATTTAGTATTTAGTATTTAGTATTTAGTATTTAGTATTTAGTATTTAGTATTTAGTATTTAGTATTTAGTATTTAGTATTTAGTATTTAGTATTTAGTATTTAGTATTTAGTATTTAGTATTTAGTATTTAGTATTTAGTATTTAGTATTTAGTATTTAGTATTTAGTATTTAGTATTTAGTATTTAGTATTTAGTATTTAGTATTTAGTATTTAGTATTTAGTATTTAGTATTTAGTATTTAGTATTTAGTATTTAGTATTTAGTATTTAGTATTTAGTATTTAGTATTTAGTATTTAGTATTTAGTATTTAGTATTTAGTATTTAGTATTTAGTATTTAGTATTTAGTATTTAGTATTTAGTATTTAGTATTTAGTATTTAGTATTTAGTATTTAGTATTTAGTATTTAGTATTTAGTATTTAGTATTTAGTATTTAGTATTTAGTATTTAGTATTTAGTATTTAGTATTTAGTATTTAGTATTTAGTATTTAGTATTTAGTATTTAGTATTTAGTATTTAGTATTTAGTATGTAGTATTTAGTATTTAGTATTTAGTATTTAGTAATTTAGCAATAGCAGCGCTGCTTTTAGCTGCTACTGCAGCATCAAAACTTATTCTGAGCGTATAATTTCGTTGGTCGGGCTTGACAGACTTTCTTTCTTGTTTTTAGTATCAATTTGATACCAGCAATTATCGTTTTGATATTTTAATTGTCAATCTTTTGCCAATATTTTAATACTAGCTTTTCTCAATAAAATAATTTTTCTTATCAAGTAAAGATTTAGTTAAGAAACATAAACAAATAGGAGCCGATTTCTTTTATTTGCATTCTTACAAACTCAATTTGATGACTCTGAAAGAAATGGTTCTCTCACACTGCAACAGAAGTCACCGAAAGGATACTTTACAAACAAGCAATTCTAACTGAGATAAAAGTCCGTTCTGATTTGGTGCTGACCCAATTATGATGGCATGGCAGCTCAAGACATATTTTTATACCCTATTCACATTTAAAATGGGAAATGGGGGATCATGAATTTGTGCGAATGAACGTCAGAGGGAGAAGGCCAACTCCATAATGTATATATATTCTTGATCAACACGAACAGCCGAGTCTGTATAGCTGCATGAGATCAGAGAGACTATAAAAGATGAAACCAAACGCAGGTCAAGATTGATTTAGAGTTGGGAAAATCCCCTTTGGCCCTTTCATACGCAAAAACCGTCAGATCTACATTTTCAAGGTAGAGCCTCGTTGTTTAATATACATCAAGCAAGGCTCTATTCTGAAAAGTACAATCAGATCGGACAAAAAACTCTGGAGCTAAAAGCTAAACACTTGAGCTTGTACAAGCGGGGGATACCAGTTAGAGCTAAAACCGCTAAAAGGACAAATAATACTGCCTACTTTCAGGATGACTATTTAATAGCTGTTACAAGAACCGGTTACATTTAAGCTCAAAAACAAATTTTAACTTATTTAATTACGAACCAATCTTTAATTTAGGGTTAATGAAATGCGTTAGTATGTATGTGTGTATAAATAATTCAAAAAAAAAAATTATTCAAAAACAATGAGAGAAGATAGCATAGAAACAGACGGACAGACAGACACGGCTATATCGACTCAGCTTGTCATGCTGATCAAGAATATATATACTTTATGTGGTCGGAAATGCTTTCTTCTATGCGTTACAAACATCTGGACAATTTCAATATAGCCTCTGCAAGGGTATAATAAATGAAAACAAATGAACAGTGCATTTTGTAACCGGGGCACTCGACTGCATCGCCCTTTCATGTTTTTAATGGTTTTGGCACCGCAGCGTACGCAAACGACGCCTCATCTGCAACGGACTTTTGTTCGATCATCGATCATACTCAATCTTTAAACAATTGCTCCAGTTAATTTAAAACATTGAATATAAATAGCTTGAATAAACTCATATATAAACTGTTACACGCAAATTATAATAAAGGTTATCAATTGAAGTAAACTTAAAGCCTGGGTAGCCTAGGAAAGCACAAATTAACAACGATTCTTATCTGCATATTTGACAATATTCTTTTAACCATTGCTAAATAACATAATTAACATATAGCTGCCAAAGGAACGATCGGTCGAAAAACTAGTTCTAGTAAGAAAAAATTTTATGTTTTCAATGCAAACGTCTCCATACTCTGAATTTCTTAGTTTGCTATTCTTTCCCATGATTCCACTAAGTGTGGTCGAAACCGGACATCTTTATAGTATAGCTGTCATAGAAAAGTAGAGTCAGAAAAGTAGTCTTGGTGGGAAAAACTTGTTTGTTTTCAGTGGAAATTTCTTTCAAATTAGTTAGAAAAACGTGCTGCAATGGGTATTCAAATTTCGGCCTAGCCACATGTTAACTTACCTCTATTTTTATTATCCTGACTTTCTCTGTGTAATCAACATTGGATAGCGTTCCTAGTGGTCTCCAAGTTTTGAATCCCGTGCCTTGATAAGAGGACCGGGAGACCTTTGAAACGGTGCTGCACAGACATTCTAAGATTTGCATATATAAAATTCAAAGTTCTTTGTTGATTTCTGTTGCCTTGATCTTGAGCCGGCTAACAACTACTTTGAATGTTTATTAATTTTTTCTAAGGAATTCAATCATAGCTTTCAATTTCACTGTTTCAAGACAAATGTATGATGAAGTTTGTGGGCAATCACTTGCTACCATTTCCTGGCAAAACAACTTCCTTTGCCCCGAGTGACCAGTCAACATGGCAGCAGAATCAATTTTCTTGGGAAAATGCGAATGTCCCGTTGGCACATTGGAAATTGCAGTGGAAATTGCAGCGGAAACAATCTGGCGGCATGCATAATGCAATTTTAATGCAACCATTTCAGTAATTCAATTGGCTGCTTTAATGACACGAAACCAGCAGAAAATTACGACATCAAAGCGTAATTGTAAATTAATACGGACCGACACCCACTCAAAGTGTTAGACAAAACAACAAAAGGCAGAGAAAGACATCGAGTTGCATGTGATATCCTTGAAGTCATCGCTGTTGCCGGCAGCTCACCGTTAAGTAAGGCAAGAGAAGGAGGCAAAACAAGATTAGCACACAATCAGGCAATTTGATATGACTTCTGAACGAAAACAGACCGCAAAAACAGAACTAGGCAGAAATGGATTTGCAGGGACCATCTCCTTAATTAAGAAGTCATTTTGGGAGAAAATGCCATTTTGTGCAACTGCCCCGTTTCGCAACTTGACCGCAATCCTCATCTCCTGTCCGTTCATCCAAACTGCATGCAAAGCTTTTCGAAGTAAATTCACCACGGTAGATGACGTTGTGGTGGTCGTATTAAAACCCTTGTGAGGCCAAACAAGTTACTCAGTGCGCAACTTGTCGGCCAGGCAAGCACACCGACACGACACGAAAGGAATATACTTCGGAAAAAATTTAGTCAGTATTTAGTCAACATTTGCTGCGTGTGATTTACATATGTAAACACATTTCTTCGTACGAGATTCCCTCAACAGCAGGAGGCAGCTGCAGTTCTGCAGGACCAGCAAAGGGCAAAACTCTGATAGAAATAGAAGCTGGGTAAGTGAAAGTTTCAAAGGATTGCCAGCAAAGGACAATTTGTGCATGTTTTCCTGCGCTTATTTGTTTGCCCGTGCAGCCTGTTGCCTAGAGCTTAAGGAGGGTGTGCAGCTGGCAAAGTTCATTGACTATCTCACTTAAGGCGAGGGTGTGGAAGTAACTGATGAAGTCATGCTCCCCAAAGGCGTCCGAATGTCCAGGTTCTGTTGTGGGTTGATTGTTTGTTTTTTCCCGAAGTGATAAAGATAGGAAATTTGTGTTTTTTTCAACTAAACGCTTGCTTTAAGATAATTAAGTTAAGAGCTTTAAGTGGCAGTTAAGCCAATATGAAACCATTTGAGCAAGAACAGTTACACTAAGTAAAATATGATACCCTAAATAAGGGTGGTATCACGTGATTAAAATTCAATCATGTATAAAAACTTTTATCTATTAATTAATTTTGCACTTGGATCAAATTTTGCTCACAGAAAGTTGATTTCCTGAAATATTTAATGGGCTATTTTACTTTAAGGAAATAAATATTTAGCAATTTACAATATTATTAGGTTTTCATATGAGCATACACCCAGAAAAAAAGTAGAACGAATAAGTTAAGAGCGAACGCCCTTAAAAAAATATTTATTCGTTCTTGAATCTTCAAGAATTTCGCTCTTGAAATCGAGCTAAATTCGAAAACAAAGAGGAGAGCAAGCACATTTGAGAGCACAAAGCGTTGAACTCGCTCTCTCAGTTTGGTTATTTATGGAAGAAGAGGGGTGTGTGGGGAAGCTATCGAGCGGAGAGCGCAATCGATTTTTGCATTCATGTTGCTTTGGAATTCGCAACCAGCTATGGCATTGCTGGCATTTAACGACGGCTGTGCGACTGCCAGTGGACAGGCAAAGACTGATACTCCTTTAAGATGTTTTGTATTCCTTGAGCCGGCTAAAACTTGCTACATGGCTTAACAATTTGTTTTCCATGAAATAAATTTAAACAAAAAAAAAAAACAACTGCTTTTAAATTGTTGTATGATTGGAACCTATGAAGCTCATGATTTAAGAGTGAACGATCTTACTCTTGAATCGAATGAGCTCTTGATAATCGGAAGAACATTCTCAGATTTTGTCAATGCTGTATGCTCTTGATTCAAGAATGAATAACCTGGGATTTGAGTTCGTTTGGCACTTGATTCAAGAATTTTTCAAGAATCGTTTCGTTCTTAGATCAAGTATTAAAGCTTTTCGATCAAGAAAACCGGGATCAAAAATTCATACTTAGATCAAGAATTTCGCTCTTAGATCGAGAATTTTCACTCTTATCGAACTATTGATCTCGAAAATACTTGATCCAAGTATGAAATTCTATATTTTTTCTCTGAGTGTAGGAGACAAAGTTCAAACGATTTCGATGTTACGGTTAAAGGTTCGAAAGAATCAAACTTCATACATCATAAAATTGTAATTATGTGTATTTTTAAATAAGCCAGAAAACGAACCTAATTAGTAGCGATCATCAAAAAATCAGAGGGATCACTGTAATAAAAAGTCAAGAAGCTTCTTCGCAATCAATATAAATAAAGCGACAAGCGGATCGGTGAGCTAGCAAAATGTCAGAGAGCTGCTGAGACAGCGCAACAATCTCAATTACAGCGCGATGAACAACTGGGGCGACAGACCAGGCTACGATTTGCAAAAGTGTCGTAGCAGGAGAGCAATCGGGCTTGACCGAATTTTTAACTTGTATCCAATACATACTTTATACCTAAAGGTATCTATGTAGGATCACCGCTTATAAGCTAGTGCAGAAGGAGTCAAGAAAAGAACACCACTGGCTTGCACCATGGGTTGTACCCATTCTGTTCATCAAACCACCATCAAACAAGCATTGGTGGATAAGGACAACTATTTTGCGATGCGAATTATTTTTAAGCGAATCTGTTCTTAAAATTACTAGCTGCTCTTAACTGCCTGCAGTGTAGTGTATGTGGCCAGTATCTACAATCTCACAAGTTTTCATAAAAATCGGATAATAAATGACAGAGTTAAAAAAACGTTGCATACTTATCTGAGCCCCATGAGGTTATTAAACACTAATTGCCCTGAGTAACGGGTATTTCGAAGTCGGGCAGTACCGACTTTAACTTTCGCTCTCGTTTTCTTTAAAAACTTATACACCCGGTAACCTTTAACAATTTGTCGGCTACAGCTGTGAAGTATAACTAGCCATGAAAAAGCTTCTCAATACTCTGCCGTTAGGATTCGGCGTTAAACTGTTAGGTCCCTTTCCCTTGAGCGAAATTTCGAAAGCACACAAGCTAAGAGATTGAGAGAAGCTCGACTCTAGCCCTTTGGGGGCTGTGTATAGTCATAAGCTATTAACACTTTTCTTATGGAGTAATGGAGGATTTCTGACAGACAATAATACCATCTTTGATCGTCTTTAGTTAATTCACGCACCTTGAGTCCTTAGTTTTTATTCCCTGTTCCCATTAAAAATGGGGAAAGTTGCGCGAATGTATGTGGAGAAGGAAACACTTCCGACCCCATAAAATATATAGATTCTTGATCAGCATGAACAGCCGAGTCGCTATAGCCATGTCCGTCTGTCCGATCGTCTGTCCGTGCGTCTGTCTGTATGAACTCGTCGATCTCAGAGACTATAAGAGATAGAGTCACAAATTTTTGCATGAAAGTAGATGTTTACCGTACGCAAATCAAGCTTGATCTTGGGGTAGTTCTTGCCCATCAACTTAAATTTACCTCCCATTTAAGTGCTACTGTTAATAAGGCCAGAAGTGCTCTTAGGTTTATTAAGCGATGGTCTAAGGAATTTGACGATCCCTAAACTACCAAAATTCTTGACACTTCACTTGTCCGTCCTATTCTTAAGTATGGATCATGTGTGTGGTCTCCGCAATATTCAACCCATCAAGATAGAACTGAATCTGTGCAAAAGTAATTCTTATTGTATGCTCTGACTCTAGTAGACTACACAGAGGAAAAAAACCAAGAAAATTGGACTCAAAGTGAGAAGTGAGGTGATGAGCTGAATTGTGCTCATTTCAAGAACATTCGGAACATTTGTTCTCACAAATTTGCGAGAACATTCTGGTCTTCTTTTCAGATGAAAAAATCGTATTTTCTGAACACGGTTTCTCCCTCTGTGTACTTTTAATTAATCTTCCCTCTTTACTTAACCGAAGAGTTATGCTTGGAGTAATCTTCATACATAAAATAATTAATGGTGAAATCGACTCATCAGAGTTGGTGTGCCAAATTAATTTTTATGTTCCTAGTAGACCGTCCCGTTACTTTGTGCCTTTATCTCAGAATCGTTGTACTACTAACTATGCTTTACATGATTCGTTTAGAGTCCTCTGTGCTGATTACAATAAACTCTTCCGCTTTATCAACTCGGAACTTTCTCTACTTGCTTTAAAAATCTTTATTTTAACATATTTATTTTATATTATTTTAAAATTTTCCTTCCGGTTTTCGTGTCGCACGTTGGCGGCGGAGCCTCTCGGTCGGTCGGGCGGCAGTTGGTCTGGTATTTTGTCTGGGCTTCGCGCGTAACAAGCTTCGGCTTGGTGTTGCATGGGCCACGTGAAACTAATCAAAAAGCATGGGCATGGGCCACGTGAAACTAATCAAAAAGCAAGGCCCAATATATATTCTAAAAAGTACAATCCGATCGGACGATAAACACCGGAGTTATGAGCGAATCAATTGAGCTTGTTTTTACTAAAAGGTCAAAATAATGTTGCCACTATCAGGATGACCCTTTAATGGCTGTTACAAAATCCGGATACCGGATACTCGACTGCAGCGCCCATACTTGTTTGTACTTGTATTAAGTACTTTGGAGCTTACTGTAGTATTGACTTCCCTGCAAACATTTTGTCGTGTTACTTATCTTCCTCGACAATGCGAGAGTTTGGCGATAGCTTGAGGGGAGAGTTTGAAGATAGTTTGGCGATTTACACAAACAAAATACCTTAGGTATCGTTTTTATACCCGTTTCTCGTAGAGTAAAAAGGGTATACTAAAGTCGTGCAAATGTATGTAACAGGCAGAAGGAAGCATCTCCGATATCATAAAGTATATATATTCTTCATCAGCATCAACAGCCGAGTCGATATAGCCATGTCCGTCTGTCCGTCCGTCCGTCCGTCCGTCCGTCCGTCCGTCCGTCCGTCTGTATGAACACCTAGATCTCAGAGACTAGAAGAGCTAGAGCAACCAAATTTTATACGTAAGCTAGTATTGTCTGTAGGCAGATCAAGTTTGTTTCAAATTTTGGCCACGCCCCCTCCCGCCCCCGCAATACAAAATATTGAATAACTCCCACAATTTTTAAGATATCGAGCTCAGATTTTGCAGTGTAGTCTATGTGGCCAAGATCTACAATCTCACATTTTCAAAAGGATCGGGTAATAAATGGCCGAATTAAAAAACTGTTGCATACTTATCCGAGCTGAGCTGAGTAACGGGTATTTCGAAGTCGGGCAGGGCCGACTTTAACTTATGCTCTCGTTTTTATTATGAAATGGATAAATTTCGATATATCTTATACCAATTTTTCCGTCCATTCGGCAAATTGGTGATATATCCCTCAATATCCGCCTTGGGGGGCAAGAATGCGATACTTTATTATTGGTCTCGCTTTTTCATCATGCCATTTGAGAATTGGCGATTCTTCTTTAAGTGAGTTGGACGACTTTTTACAATATTACCAATAGAAACGCTTATTTACTTAGTATCGCATAGTGTCACATTTCTTCCCGTAGGCAGATGTGAATGCGATAATAATGCGAAGTTTGGCTTGCCGTTTTATATAAAATTCATAAAAATATGGTTGGGCCATTTTTGAGAATGAGGAAAGAATCGATTAAGAGCTAACCCAGCAAACATTTTTTTTCGCGGAAGATAAGAACGGGATTCGCCAGTACTACTGTCAAATTGATAGCCATACTCCTCTTTAACTCTCTTCTCTACTCTCCCTCTACTCTTGCCAACTCTGATACCAAAGACACTGATGGATAATTTAAAATGAATGATGTCTTATCAGCAATTTCACTTTTGAAAAGTTAACATTTTGCATTTTTGGCAGCCAATCGCTGATGCCCCTCACATACTCACCCAGCCATTCCATGCAATTTCTCAGGGTCACAAACTAAATACTTTGGGAAATTTTTGTGGGAAGCATTTTATTGGCAGCCGCTTTTGTGTTTCTTGGAAAATGTGTGCACATTGGTAGGAATTTTCATTTAAAATGTATTGACGAGCCGAAGGTCATTTCATATTTGTGGTCTTGAAAATGGGAGGTCTAAACCACCGTTAACGGCAAGAAGCGAGAAATAAATAACAAAGCAATAGGCAAATACAAGTACCAAGTTTAGTTGCAACAAAAATGTGTATTTTAAGCGTTTTTTTATACCGTGCAGCAATGGCGTACTCAAAAACAAATAAACAATCGAGTTCGCCCTAAAACTTATAAATTAACCTTAAAAAAAAAGGGGCCAAAGTCGATTCACCATATATTCAAGAAAAATGATTTCTTATAATAGGACTGAGTCTTTTTAAAACTAAGAGAATATTTACTAACAAGAAAGAAAGTCGGTCAAGCCCGACTATAACATACTCTGTACCAAGAAATTTTGTCTTTTGATCATAACTCGAAAACCGTTCATCCGATCTTCTTCATTCCTTTGGCGGATCGATAAGTTATTCTAATAACTAAATATGTCCAGAAGGAACAAGCCATCTATCTTCAAAACTGTGGGAGATATGACGTTTTTTCTAAATTGCGGGGGCGGGAGGGGGCGTGGCCAAAATTGAAAATAAACTTGATCTGCCTGCAGACATTAGAAGCATATGTCCCATACACGTCAAACCTCTATCTCTTACCATCTCTGAGATCTGTGCGTTCATACGGACAGACAGCCAGACGGACAGACGGACATGGCTATATCGACTCGGCTGTTGATGCTGATCAAGAATATATATACTTTATGGGGTCGGAGATGCTTCCTTCTGGATGTTACATACTTTTGCACAAACTTATAATACTCTATGTACCTACGGTACAGAGTATAAAAACTAGAAAATATGTTCTTAATTGTAGAAAATCATTTCTAGATTTTAGGAAAAAATATGCTCTACTAGATAGAAGGGAGTGAGGAAGACTACACTAAATTTAGTATAACCCCGTATAACGCAGTCAAATGCTAACCGCTCAGCCTCCTTTTTTTATATTCCGAAAGCATGGAACTTGATCTTGAGAATTACAATCGGTGTCTTTTTATATTTCTCTAAATTTTAGGGTGATTTTTTAAATAGATTTTTCTATATTTTAGGTCAAAATTCTAAATTATTTTTCTAAAAATACAAAATGTGCTTTCTTATATGTAGGGTAGAAAGTCTTACTAAATTCAATGGCAGTCGCCCTATTTTAAGACACCGCAATGTATTTATATTTTCTAATTTCAAGGGCAAATTCGCCCTTAATTTAAGAAGACGACTTAAAAAATTACCCTAATTTTATATTTAATAAATTATTTTTTAAAAAATAAAATTTTCGGGGTTTGCTTTCTAAGTTTAAGAAAAAACTGTCTTAAAACAAAAAACCTTCTTCAAATTAAGAAAACATATTTTATTTTAAGGCGAATTTAAAAAAAAACTAGAAAATACATTATTCCGATGTATAAAATTGTTGTTTTTGAAATCGATCTAAATTTTATCTGACTTTGCGCTTAGCGAGGACAGAATATAAGCAAACTTGGAACGAGAAAATGGATCAAGAAATCGGAAACATAATGTTATTCTTCGATGAAGAATTGTCATTCTTAATTTGTTTCTGACATATTTGCAAATTTCTGGTTTAACAATGCGCTTTCCTTGGTAACTTTTTTCCATGCTGGCAGTTTCTTGGTGAAATCGCTCCCCATGTTCGTCGCTAACATCGCCCATATTTTTTGGAAAGAAGTCCAGGTGCGAATGAAGATAGTAAATTTCGGCAATGATTGATGCAAGTCCAGTGATTTGTAACTGCCAAGAAAGTTTTGAATTACGGCTTCCACGGCGTTCCATGCTCTGACTTCTGCTTCATTAAAGGAATCCTAAAATTTAAATCTTTTGTTAGCTTAGAAATATCTGGGCCAACAAATATGCCCTCTTTAATTTTTTATGTGCTTATGTATATTTTGAGCATAAGAAGCTAAGTCCGGTTCCATTTTTAACAATTCCACACAGAAAAAAATAAGATCAAATATCGAGTTGATCTCCGAATATGTATAATATTAAAAATATCAATTTTTAAATATCCAAGAGTTACTATTTAATATCAATATGATGCTGTAGTATTACATTGATACTAAAAATATTATATTAATAAGCGAAATTCTCGCAGTGATATGAAAAATACCCTAGTGACGTGTTTTAAGATCAAAATAGAAATCGAAAATCTAAGGGCAGAAAGAGACAAACAGAGTTTCTTAAAACAAACAGAGACAGCTATAGTGCAACTCGAAAAAGACAAAAACAATGTTCATGTCTCTGCCGCAGCAAGCGAGACATCGAATACTCTTCCGATTTGTCTGTTTTTGCTTTCATTGCTGATTGCAGTTCCCAACAGACAATCAAACAGCGACAGTCATTAGCGAAAGCCTACTGAAGGTTGAATCGGGAGATTCATGAAACATTACTGTTGGCAACCAGCTCTTTTTGGTGTATATAAATGCATTAGTTGTTCAAGTTGTGAACAAACGAAACTTTTCGTGACCCCGAGCCAACTAAAATCACTAGTTATTATTCAAAAAGAATTGAACCATATCCTATGGGTCTTATAAAAATATAGCTTTGATTTTATTAAATACACCATTGGTAATACATTAATACCCCTTTGATTATATTAAAATATATATTAAATATTTCAGCCATGTCGTACAGGTATTGTGAAAATACATTAATACTATAAAAATATATCAGGGATATTAACAAATATCAGATTGTTGATCTGAAAACTTTTCACATTGATATGTTCGAAATGTACGAGTGATATTTTCGATCATATCAACTGGGTATTCTTCAGATGAAGGCCTATTCGATACTGAAAAATTCCCGATTGATACTAAATATCGCGATCTTTTTTTCTGTGCAAGTTTAATATGATGAGCTGGCATTATCATTAATTTTGGATATTCAAGGTGCTCAAATTTCACATTTTTGTATCCCGGAGTATATAAAGTTCTTGCCGGCCAAACACCTTCAATATAATGTTAAAATCTTGATAGACTATTACATTGTAAGTGCATTTTTTTTTAATATGAACATTATATTTAACTGATTGCCATGAGTTTTTGTAAATTGGAGAAAATAATGTCCAATTTAAATATGAAAAACTTGTACTTGAGTGGCTATAATTTTACGATTGACGTGGCTAGATAAAAAATACAAAACCCGAAATTTGGATAGGGCTGATTTGATGATTAACTATTTAGTTTTAATGGAAACCAAACTTCGAATTTATTGGATTTTATTAGGCTTGATTAATCAACGAGCAACTTTATGGCATAGTTCTTAAGGTACTCAGAGTATACAGGTATTAAGATTATGCAAATGAATGCAACAGCCAATAAAGCATAAATATTCTTGATCATCATCACCGGTGCACCGTCGAGTCGATATAGTCGTTTATGCCTGTTTGTGTGTCTGTTTGACTGTCGGTCTATCCGTCTGTCTATCCGTCTTACTTGTTTACAATGCGTACTTAAGACAATTCGGGATCAAATCATACTTTATAACAAAACGTTTTACATGGGTCCCTCGAACCGGACCAAACATATTAAACACACAAACATGCGCGATCATGAAAAACTTGAATTACACTAACTTTTATGTATTTATGTCTGCAATGGTGGTTAAACTTAGGTATAACTTGATTTCTCTCTTTTTTACAGTTACGGTCAACATAATGTTCCGCCATAAATCAACACATTTTCCATTTAAAGCCGCTAAGGAATTCAGCATACAAAATACATCCAACTAATTCGAAGGACCGACCCCACCATACCCCATCACGACCGCAGAATGCATCAGGTTTTGAGCTACGAAACGGCCGTGCGGGCCAATAGTTCGCGTGAATATCGTGAATACATTACCAAACGCACTTGTGCCTCTTTGGTACTGACAATTGCCTTCTTTATGCTCATCACGGGTGAGTCGACGGTATCAAAGGGCAACACAGGAAGCTCTAATGAGCCGCACTTGTGTTTATTTTTCTAGGTTACTTGCTGGGAAGTTTTGTTTCAGAGCGCAAATATCATATACGCCAGCTGCTGGCAAACAAAGCAATCAAAGACTTTGGCGGCATCAGGTCCGTCGAATTGAATAAGGATGATTTTGACAGTTTGAAGGAGCTGCAGGCATATCAAAAGACCAAGGAGCATCTGTTATCGGTCGCTCAAGCGCTCAACCAGCTACGCCAAAAGGATGAGGGTGAGAAGTATTTGGCCACCTCGGTGAACACGGAAATCTTCAACAAGTACATATCCTGTACACAGGATATACCGCCCAATACAGGCTTAGCGGCCAGCCGGTTTATTGAGCAACTGATTGATAACACTGTGGCCAGGCATCGCGATTGCTTGAGAATCATTCAGGTGGTCATCGAGAATCATATGGCCGATAGTCAGCTCTAAGCTGGAAATAAGATCAAAATCAATTTGTGGGCCAAATCAAAATTACGCAGTGTTACAGCGAAAATAAACTTTCGAAATGACCTACCGCACGCTGTAGAGCAGGACGGGTATAGCATTTCCTCACACTTGATTGGTTCATAGCACCAAAAAAAAATCTGAACTTATGGCCGCTGGAAGTCACCTGGAAGTACTGATTTAATGTGAATATATAACGCATAGAATATATGATAAATTTACTCCGAGGGCTGAGAAATGCGGGTTAAAAATCTGGCATTTTCAATGTTTTTTTTTTAATTTTCACTTTTGCCTATACTGGTTTATGAATTTGGTTACCGTCTGAGGAAGTTATTCGCGTATTTCTAAGTATAGAACGACTATTTAGTATTTTTTTATGTTTGACCACATTTAAGTGTGTGTGCTAAAATATGTGACCCTAAAAGTATGCCAAGTTTTGTTTGTCGACAAGCTTAAGTAATTCTTATCAAGTACTTAAAAAGAAAATATATATACATCTGGACCAAGATTAACATTATCCGAATAATGTTTCCCAACAAAAATTAGTTAAACAAATCCAATTGCATTAAGCACTTTATGATTCGCTTAACTAATATTTGTTGGGAAACATTATTCGGATAATGTTAATCACCCGCATTTCTCAGCCCTTGAGTTAAATCTATCAAGCCATTGATCGTAATGTTTTAGGTCCCTCTCTTCGCTACCGGAAATGCCGAAATTATAAAGAATCAGACTTTCAATTCGTGAGAAATTTCCATTTCAATGAGTAAAAAAACCTGGATTTGGGCCATAGCTTCAGATTTTGGGTGAGTGAGGAAATAACCAAGTATGAGGGAGTGCTAAAATCAACCTGTCCAACAAAATGTAATGGGTCCCGTGAAAAGTATGTTTCCATTTTCTTTTATTTTGTGACACTGTGTTATTGACACGTAACTATCTATATGCATGTAATCCGGGCTTTGCAGTGTATGTTAAAATATTTTGCTAGTTTATTACCCGATATTTTAGATGTGAATTATTTTTGGAATATTCTTGTATACAATTAGAAAGTAAATGTAATTATTTAATATATGGGTGTGTGTGTGTGCAAGTAGAGTACTTTAACGTATTTCATGAGCAAATAAAAGCAAAACATTTATAAATGTGTAAACTCCGACTCCTTAGTTGACTGAAAGAAATCTGTGGGAATTAAAATGTAAATTTACTAGATCAGGGAATCAAACTGATTTGTTTTTGACTGTAGCGGAACTGGGAATGGGTCTAATAGGGCTGAAGTGCATTTCTGAAATTTATAGAGTGTGACCACATACTGAACAAAAACGAGAGCGTAAGTTAAAGTCGGCCCTGCCCGACTTCGAAATACCCGTTACTCAGCTCAGCTCGGATAAGTATGCAACATTTTTTTAACTCGGCCATTTATTATCCGATCCTTTTGAAAATTTGTGAGATTGTAGACATTGGCCACATAGACTTCACTGCAAAATCTGAGCTCAATATCTTAAAAATTGTGGGAGTTATTCAATATTTTTTATTGCGGGGGCGGGAGGGGGCGTGGCCAAAATTTGAAACAAACTTGATCTGCCTACAGACAATACCAGCTTACGTATAAAATTTGGTTGCTCTAGCTCTTCTAGTCTCTGAGATCTAGGTGTTCATACAGACGGACGGACGGACGGACGGACGGACGGACGGACGGACGGACGGACGGACGGACAAACGGACAAACGGACAAACGGACATGGCTATATCGACTCGGCTGTTGACGCTGATGAAGAATATATATACTTTATGATATCGGAGATGCTTCCTTCTGCCTGTTACATACATTTGCACGACTTTAGTATACCCTTTTTACTCTACGAGTAACGGGTATAACCAGAGGGAATTGTAGGGGGAGACACAACTAACCTCAAGACCAATACACTCATACCCTTTTTTCTTAGCTATTATTGATATTGTAGTATCATCAAATTTTAATTTGGTTTCTTTACTGTCCCAGTAAACTCAGGACTTCGAAGACTAAACACTAAACAAGGCTATATCTTAGCTCACTCGACTATCAAGAGTATGCCAGAGTAAGCGAACACTTAGCAGTTTTTGAGCTATAGATTCTGATCGCAAAGCGAATGTAGATTTGTATATGCGGCAAATAATGTCCTGTCAAAGTAGCATCATTAAATTTGACCAAAAAATTCGATTATTTAGCTTTCCCTTTTAGATTATACAAAGTTATTCTGAAGTATTTAAATCGAAGACGGCTTTATTCAGACTAGTTTCTCTTCCATTTTAGTAAGCTTATTTATGTTGCTTTCCTTGAAATATATCATCTGATTATGTCTACATGCTATAGTAATGATCAGTTCTAATATTTTTGACATCTTGTGGGATGACCACCGAATTGGTGGGAAAAATTATAGTTGTGCAAACTGCTTACCCCAAACTCAGAGGCTTTTCTATTTCCAAAAATAGTATTACTACTGTTTCCAAATTCCAAAATACATTTATCTTCTTGAGCTTTCATTTATAAAAACTAATATAGAGGCAAGTTAACTTGGCTCCTCCGAATTGTGTAAAAGTAAAACCTACACTGAAAGAAGAAATTAATCCGAAACGGGATTGAAAACAGGGTAATTCCGGATATTCTTGAGCCGATCCGAGAAAAGATTGATTTCATTCCCATTTTTTTTTAATCCCGTTTCGGATTGATTTCAGATTTTTTTTCCTGTGTATCTTCTTTATGGCAGCTGTACTATATGGTTGTCCGATTTCGACCAAACTTAGTTGAATCATGGAAAAGCATAACAAACTTATAAATACTGAGTTTGGAATCGTTTCCATTAAAAACAAAAAAGGTTTTCTTATACTAGTTTTTCGACCGATTGTTCCTATGACAGCTGATCGCCATAGTCATCCGATCCGGCCGGGTCCGGAATGTGTAGCGTATATAAGTTCAAGGATTTCGTTAAAGTTGACGGAGGAGATAGTAGAGAAACAGAGGGACATGGCCAAATCAACTCAGCGCGTCTTGGTGATCAATAATATATATTCTTTATGTGGTCTGAGATGCTTCTTTCTTTGCGTTACAAACATCTGGACAATTTTAATATACCCTCCACAAGGGTATAACATATAAAAAAGAGGGTCATGCTAGACTACAATACACCCTGTACCTCCCGAAGCTTCTTCAAGAAGGTACAAAGATTGTGTGAGACATGACGTTTTTTTTTAAATTGGCTTGTCAAAAATTTTAAATTATCTTGGTTCCATAGATTTCGATGCCCTATTCTTAACTAAAAACAAATTAATAAAAATTCATTTCATTTCATGTTCATGAAATTTTTATTTAAAACTTATACTATTTAAATTATTTTTTATCTTTTAATACAAAAATTTCTAATAAACATTATAAACAATTTTTTGATTTTTAAAATGAAAAAACCAAATATTATTTTTTCGATAAAAATTTTAAATAAAAATTTATTTCGATTTAAAATGTCCGACTCAAAATGTAGTATTCTGGTACCGCCCCATTTCATATAGGACCAAGAAATTAGAAAAATGTTTGTCATTTTTTTTCCATATCTTTTACTTTCGGTCTCTGATTTAAAGCATCAATTTAAAAAGAGCAACACCCTCACTCTGACGCCTAGCCTAGTCTCATCACAGTCTCTTAGTGTAGTGTGTGTCGAAAATGGGCAGAAAATTAACTTGAGAAAAAGAATCTAGGCTATAACCCTGAATCATATGATCGAATGGAAATAAATTTTTGCATAACTAGATCATTTTACTCATTGACTAAACTTCCGTGTGCAATTGATAATACTTGGAGTGTTAATATTTAATCAACTCAACTGAGTTGCAACTAAGTAAATTTATTCAGTTCGCGCATGCACAAATTGTATTATGTAATCCCTAGATATTCCGGTATAAATAGTAGCACTCTCAATTCATAAAGCATTGGTTGTTCCGAGTAGCGAAGAGTACTAACGAAAATTGCCATCATGAGTTCCACAATGCTTTTCCTTTCCATGCTGGTAATGGCGTTGCTCTTTCTGCTCAACACACCGGTCACGGAGGGCACCTTCATCCTCCTATCCTGTTTGCTGAGATCACCACTGTGTCCCTTCAATGGAACCATCCAATTTGGATAATTGAAATTGATCGCTGAGACGTTGTAATGGCAGAAACAATAATTAAATAAATAAAAACATTTTTTGCATTGAAATTGTTGTGTTCGAATGGTATTGTCATTTCACTACAAATTATTACTGAAGAAAGTAGCAAAGGACGTCGGTCGTAACAGGTCGACATCACTATTTTATATTACTCAGCCATATCCAATTTGAATCTAGCCTTTGGAATGGGAGTACGTACGATTAATCGTCTTCATGTCTACTTTAGTTCTTTGAGGACCAACTTCTCATCTTCTACATAGCTTCTGTGGGTCAGATAAACACAGATCTTACTCTGTTATTTGTAATTTCAAGTGATAAATAGCTCTGTGTTGAGAATAGAAATAGGCCCTTAATGATATTTTTAAATACAGTGGTAGTTAGTTACTTTTATGCTGACCATTTTGACATGATAGTTTCCATCTAAATCTGCGTATACTACAATTTCTTGAAATCATTATCAAAGTAAGACAAAATGACTTAGAAATGTGCTCATAGTCCTGTCCTCTTTTGTCCAATACTTTGATACGATTCACAAATGCAAAAGTCCTCAGGAATGCCAGAAATTTGAACAAGATCCTTATTTATTTATAGGGGCAGTCACTAGCCTCTGGCGAAGTGGTGCCAACGCCCAACGCAATCAAATCCTGCACAAATTCACGTTTCTCGTAGATCAAATTCGTAAGCTTTATTCTTTTGATAGAAATAGAGGACATATTCAAATTGCATTGCTTGGTATTCTCCTCCTTTCTCTAATTTATAATAAAGTCTAAGATAATAAATCCGACAACATCGAGGTTTTTGGGCAAGGGTGGGTTGTAACTCGTTGTACTTAGAGACACCCACCACCAGCTTTCCTATTCCCTCAGCAAAACAGTTGGCCAAATATTAATTGATAATTTTTATAATTTTTAAGTTTACACTTGGATACACATGATTAAAGTTGCCATTGAAATGACGCACAGTGGGGTAGTTGACCCTGAAAGTGTGCAACAAATTGACATAATAGAAGCAAAAACCAATATTTTGTTAAATGCACTTTATTTGCAGGTAATTAATATTGGATGATTTGTAAGTCAAGGGAACTTTAAACATCAACTGCATTCGGCTTGAAGCATCAGAATGGAAAACGCGGATCTGCAATATCGTACATTAAAATCATAAATCTATCCGTATGGGATTATATTGATCCGAGATAGGATTTTAAACAGGGTAGTCCCGGGCTTTCTGGAGCCATATTCAATTTAGCAAATAAAATTAAACAAAATTTATTCGGAAAGCAGCGTCATTTTAAGCCTGTTACAGATTAATTTGCGCTTCCAGAATAATTCCTCTTATATTTGTTTCTTCCTTTATACTCCATAGGACATTCTTAACACTTCAAGGCAGATCCACACTAGTAGATTTGGTTTATTTAAAACTTCTGAAGAACAAAGAAATATTCAAATATTTGTAGTCTTGTCTGATTTTGATTTCAGATTCACGCGCAACGCTGCCATGGTTGCTGTAATGCGCTTTCCCGTGGTCGAGGACTGAGTATCGATTAATTAGTTCTCAGTATCGAGTATTTAGTATTCGAGTACTTAGTACTGAGTATCGATTACCTAGTAAAGATTATCTAGTTATTAGTATCAATTAAGGATTGCTGAGATTGAGAAGTGGGAATCGAGGACTGAGAATCGAATACTGAATACATACTGTTTATTGAGTACTTCGTTTCGAGTTCTGAGTACACTCAACAAATGTTTGTTCCTTAATTTTAGGAAACTGTGAGCCTTAAATGTATAAATGGACTACAATGATAATAATATATATAAAGCTGAAATGTGGACTAGAACGTACAAATTAGCTAAAAATTTAAAATTATTCTAAGCCTAAAGTCTAGGACATTTTCCTATAAATTTCTGCTGTGTATAGTAGACATCAAAATTTATGCTGAGCGTATAATTTCGTTGGTGCAGAGTATGTTATATTCGGGCTTGACCGACCTTCTTTCTAGTTTTAGGTAATATTTTCTCAATTTGTAGGTAATTTTTTGGCATTTTAGGCATATTATTTTTTTGGGTGTATCGAGTATTAAATTGTATTAATTTTTTTGTTATTATAAAGTATAAAGTAATAGTAAACAAATTATTGATTTAATTTTGAGTGCGGAAATTCCCATAATGTTTTGTTTCAGAATCAGAAGCTCTCTGGGCCAAACTTATTATCTATTTATTGGTTTACTCTCGTGGGATGATATGGGATGGAGTTAACTATATCAATGGCTGCCTCGATCTCTAATACATGCCCTAGAAAACTCACTGTAAACGACAGAAATAGCGCTAGTACATCAACACGTGCTTACACATATAACACCGGATATTTTCTCTCTTTTTATACTCTGTACCGTAGGTACACAGAGTATTATAAGTTTGTGCAAAAGTATGTAACATCCAGAAGGAAGCATCTCCGACCCCATAAAGTATATATATTCTTGATCAGCATCAACAGCCGAGTCAATATAGCCATGTCCGTCTGTCCGTCTGTCTGTCCGTATGAACGCACAGATCTCAGAGATGGTAAGAGATAGAGGTTTGAAATGTATGGGACAAATGCTTTTTATGTCTGCAGGCAGATCAAGTTAATTTTCAATTTTGGCCACGCCCCCTCCCGCCCCCGCAATTTAGAAAAAACGTCATATCTCCCTCAGTTTTGAAGATAGATGGACATATTTAGTTAGCAGGATAACTTATCGATCCGCCAAAGGAATGAAGAAGATCGGATGAACGGTTTTCGAGTTATGAACAAAAGACAAATTTTCTTGGTACAGAGTATGTTATAGTCGGGCTTGACCGACTTTCTTTCTTGTTTTTAGATAGGTTTTCATTTTTTCCGTAATCGAGCAACTTTTCTTCAAGGACTTGTAATAGAACACCTATTTGCTAATTGCGGATATGACTATTATACATATCCTTATCCATGATCCGCAAAAAAAACCTTTGAAGTACTTCGGTTAAATTTGCTCAGCCTTTTGTTGTACCAATCAGCAACAGTCTTTTATTGAGCGACAATAAAACTAGAATTAAACACCAACAGATTGCGCGCAATAGGGAATGTATGCTGATGTAGCTAATGCCCAAAGACGACTTAAGTGGCGAATCAAGAAGGGGGCTGAAGACCGTTCAGCGTCCAATTATCTTAATTCACCAGATATAATATATGCAAGGAGCAATTCATTTGCAGAAATCAAAAATTTCATAAAATGCTGGTCAATATTCAGATTTGTGCTCTGGGGAGGGCTTCAGCACTTATAGCCCCCCGCTATATCCGCTACTGGACGATTTCATCTCACGGTATGTCACATACTGCACTATTAATTCAGGCATAGCATTGTTTCTGGCACAACACTGGTTTTTTAATCAGGTTTTATTATATTTGTGCAGAGGCGATCGACGCACAAGTTTTTATTCGTAGTCTTAGCGTTTGAGATTAGCAAATTAGATTGATTCGATTTCCAGCATTCTGATTTCTACATAATATAGTATTTTCAAATTTAACAACGTTTGCAAAAGTTACTTTGTTGAATAAATAAATAGAAAAAGGGGAAATGGGGAGGGAAATTTTATTTCGGAACTTTGAAGACTTTGTGGCACCATTTAGACTTAATATATCGAATTTTGGTTTTCCGTTACGGTAACAAAAAATATTACGAATTTTTTAAGCTTTGAGCACCTGAGCATTTTCAATAAAAAAAATTTTCATATAAGGGACGTTCAGTCTAGTGATCAAGCATAAGCTCTGCAAGAAGGCTGGCAACAAATTTTTCACCTTTTCTAAGGAAACTGTAAAAGTGCCCGGAAGAGTTAGCATGGGCGAAACTTTACAAAAGTTTGTGCAATAAACGTTCTTCATTGGATTCATACCTTAGGGTGTTGACAGTGAAGTTCTACTCAAATTCTCTAATTTAACCGTTTGAGGAGTCTACAAAAAGAGGTAGGTCCTCTAGAGACTCATTTGCCAGACTGAGCAGGACTTCAAAATAAGGTTTTCCTCGATGTTGAGTGCGTTCTCTAATAAATGTAGTGCAATCACAAAGAAGAAATTGTTTGCTTTCTATGAACTGCTAATTTCCACAAATACGACAGAAGTCGTGGTTTAATTTCTGGGCTTTAATAGCAGCCTGACTGCCGACTAAAATGAAAATGTTCCTTGGTCCGTTTTCATTTCGGACATAACACCCGAATGAATTTTGGGCGATATGACCGAAATGAAAGCAGACAAAAGACCCAAAAATTGTTTGGCCGCTATGTCCGAAATCAAAACGGATATAATGCCCATACATTTTTTGGACATTACGCCTAGATTGCTGAGAACTGAATTAAGGTAGTTTTTACCTTTGGGTTCAATTTTTAATTTTTAATTGCCTCGCAAGAAATTGAATTAAACAAAAAGTACAATTGATAACAGGGATGCAAACCGGTTCTGAACCGAACCGGTTTTGAACCGAACCGAACCGCATATTCCAGCTAGTGAACTGAACCGCAAACCGAACCGGCTTCCTATCAGAATTGCTGAACCGAACCGAAAACCACAAAAGAAAACGGCTCGGTTCGGCTTTCTCACGAGCTTTAACTGGAATCGCTTTCCCCAATGTTTTTGATTAATTTGGGAATTTGAATCGAAGATAAATTTTATACATTTCGTTCGATCCTCTACATAGGATGACTTGAAACAAATTTTACAACTTGTAATACTGTAAGTCTTCTGCAATGGTCCGCCTATCGCTTAATATTCCTGTCATCAATATGTCTTTTTCCACTAGTAGACAATATTTTCAATTCAATCTTCTTTACCTTAATTAAATCTTAGACAGCAGAGTTTTTATACTCGTTACTCGTAGAGTAAAAAGGGTATACTAAAGTCGTGCAAATGTATGTAACAGGCAGAAGGAAGCATCTCTGATATCATAAAGTATATGTATTCTTCATCAGCATCAACAGCCGAGTCGATATAGCCATGTCCGTCTGTCCGTCCGTCCGTCCGTCTGTATGAACACCTAGATCTCGGAGACTAGAAGAGCTAGAGCAACCAAATTTTAGATGTAAGCTAGTATTGTCTGTAGGCAGATCAAGTTTGTTTCAAATTTTGGCCACGCCCCCTCCCGCCCCCGCAATACAATTTTTTGAATATCTCCTACAATTTGCTGAGCTATCGAGCTCAGATTTTGCAGTGTAATCTATGTGGCCAATATCTACAATTCGTATGATATGATTAATAGGGTATGTAAGATGCATGGGACGTATTCTTTTCTAGCTGACATTCTCTCTTTTCGAAGGGCATTCCTCTAGGAATTTATAGACGAATTCTCAAAGTCCGACATAATAACTATGCACATTCTTCTAAAGATTTTAAAGATATTCAAATGGATTAGAAGAATTAATTTTCAAAAGTGTTCGAATAGTCACATTTTTACAGAAATTATATTTCTTTATTTGCCTTTGTGAACCACTGAACCGAACCGAAACCGCGGTTCAGTTAGCTCCAAAAACCATGTTCTGAACCGAACCGGCGGTTCAGAAATTCTGCGAACCACTGAACCGAACCAGTACTTATTTTCGAGTGGTTTGCATCCCTGATTGATAACGACAAACGGTTTTTTACATTGAATAGATATCAGGTGAAATTAAATAACATTATTTTGTTTTTGTTGTTGATGCGGTTATTGTTTTAAGTAAGGCCCAAATACAAGTTGGTCCCGTGGTTTTCTTAGGAACGGCTTTTCTGAAAGGGGTAAATATAAAAGGACGTGCTCAAAATTATTGTGGGTGGTGCATCGGCTTTTACGTTTGGGGTATGTTTAAAAACTAGTTTTTTGAAACTTCAAAAACAATCGTTTGTTGGCAGAATATGTAGTCTTAGAATGTTTGCAACTTTACCAAGGTGAATTTGATTATAATCAAATCAAATCCAAAAATACATAATTATGTATATGGGCATTTTCACAGAATGGTCAACGGAGACCGAAAAAATGAATTAACAAAATAACGATTATGTAAGCTTTTTATTAAAATCAAGTATACAATTAATTAATATAATGTATTTACCAGGGCTGCAAGCCGGTTTGGAGTCGAACCGCTCCGGAGTCGGATACTCTGAGAATTTTCGTAAGTCGGAACCGAACCCGAACCGGAGCAAACAAATTCCATGCCGAACCCGAACCGAAACCGGAGCCAATAAAATTAAAAAAGAGCTCGGCTCAAAAAAATTTCGCTTACCTTTTTCTAGCTGCTGTTTAAGTAAACATACATGATTTCTAATTGGGGTTTTTATGTTTAAGGGGGTCGTCTGGTTTATGACAGCCGAATTTGACCAGTTTTTCAAAAAACCGTGGAAAGAAAACGCGTAAAGAGTTTTCAGTTCTGTTTTTTGTATTTGGTAGGACAATTTATTGAGAAAAATACAAAATTAAAAAAAAAGGGAATTTATGGTGAGGTTAAGATGTTCTCGGCCTTCAAAGTAGGGTCCCCCGCAAAAAAAATATGTCCAATGCTAGCACGATTGCGGGAGTATTGTCGTGGAATCAGTTAGCATCAATGCCGTTATCGTGTGAACATCCAGAAAAAATGGCTGCCATTTGAAAATGAAAAATTTATTTTTCAAACATTTTTTTTTAGTCGAGTGTACAAAAATAATGTTGCTTCGGCGATGATCGAGGTTCACACTATAGCGCCGTTAATTCTGCGTCGTTTGGCTTTTATTTCATCAAAATCGGTCCAAAAAAACTTGAGTTATCGTGCGAACATGTTTGAAAAACATGGTTTTGAGAAAATCCTGTTTTAAGTTTGCAGTTGCTACGAAATTTGGCTCACCTTGTGTCACAAAAAAGGCTATATCTCCTAAACTACTTCGAATTTTGCAAAATCCTTTTGGGAAAATATTTTTGAATATCTAAGCTAAAAAAAATTAGAAAAAAAAAATTTCTAAACCAGAAGACCCCCTTAAAATTGGTTGGCCAAGCTGCGAACCACTAACCACTAAGACTACAGGTCACAACGCCCAAAAAAATTTTCGGGCGTTGTGACCGATTTTAAAACGGACAAAGCCCAAATTTCATTTGGGCGATAAGTCCGAAATGAAAGCGTTATGGCACGTCACCAAAGATGCCTGCTACCGTGCCCTCTTCAGTTTTCTAACCGACTGTCTAGATGGTGAGCTTGTTCCTTTCTTCCATTGCTCTCTCTCTCTCTCTTTCTCTCTTCGGGAACCTAGTTCTGAAGTTGTCGTTCCATAATAGATAACTGTTTGTTAATTTTATTAACACATATATATAAAACTAATCATAATTTACACATTCAATTTACACTGGACTACTGGGTGGATATTATATTGCGCATTTGCCTAATGGCCGTCACCAGACGTGGCTCACACCCACTACTTAAAGTCAAGTACTGATCCGGCGCAGCCTTGAGCAGTGAAAGAATCTGTGATAATGGCAGATTTATGGACAGGCCAAGCTCCTCGAGCACATTCGATAGATACTCAATATCCACGCTCAGCTGTGTGGCTGCCGAGGTGGGCAAGGACTTAATTTGTAGAATCTGGGCCTGATACAAGACACAGCATTGTTCCACCACCAGGGACAGCAGCACATCGGCACAGGGTATAGCCTGGGTATACTTAATATTGCACAGTTCGAGAGCCTGTTTGAGCAGCGGTGAAGGTGACAATAACAGCGGTTCCAAATGCTGTGGCAGCGTGAGTAAATATTGACCCACTTGTGTGATGCTCTCCTGCGGGGCAAAACTGAAGGCAGGCATTTCAATGCCCGTTGAATGGGCAGTGTCCGCACGTGGACGAATGTAAGCCAATTGCAGCTCAATGGGTTGCAGCAATATATTAAGGGTAATGTCATGCGTCTCAACCAAATGGCTTTTGAGTGTGGCATAGATCTGTGGAAAGATGCCCAGGCTGGCATCCGTGGAATCTATTTTCTTTTGCTGATAATCCTTAATGCTGTGGAGCAACTGATTTAGTGAGTTATGCTCTAGGGTGTGATAAATCGAGGTGATCTGACCCTGGGAGGATTTCTCCAAGCGACTAGCCAATGAGGCCATGCGGGAGTGCAAGTTCTGTTCGAATTGATTGAGTTGCAACTGAAAATCCGCCAGGCATTGCAGCTGAGACATGGTGTATTGCAGCAGCGCCCAATTCTCGCTCTTGGACGACTCACTGCTGGACTGCAGACTTAGGCTCAGCTGGCGTTGGGTACGGGCAAAGTTTTCCAACTGCCGCTTGAAGATGCCATTAAGCAGCGTGGTGAGCTTACACAAAGCCAAGTCGCTGGTAATGGACGCACAGCGGGCACAAGCCTCGCTAAGCCATTCGTAAAGCTTGCGGGTGCTGTCCTCCAGATGACGCACAGCATCACTGGGAGTGGCCTGATTCGATAACAGACGATCCACCTGTGTGGACAGCTGGGTTTCCTCCAAGCGGGGATATTGTTGTATGAATTTGTGAAAATATTCAAAAATGGCCTCGCCCAACTGGCGATTCAAATCCTCTGGCAATACCACATGATTTTGCTCCATTAAGGAGTTTAGGTGCAACACAAAGCTATGGTTGGCCTGGGCAAACAGAGCCAGCAATTCCAAACGCTCATTGGAAGTTTTCAGCAGCTGCAAGATGTGTGCATCTCTGGTGGGTTGCAATGCCGGAAACAGCTCGGCTATGACCCGAAAGGGTTGCGTCTGATCTTCGCCAAACAGTTGAGAGCACCACTTGACCTGGCGCTGGCAATGCTCCAGCAATTGATCATAGTAGAGCGTGAGGAAGTGTTGCTGCTGTTGCTGTGACTGCGTCTCCGAGGCCTGCAGTTCCAGCACTTGTTTCCATTGTTGTTGCAGCACATTTTTCTGAACGGCACGATAATACTGCTGCAACTGGGGCAGACGTTGTATGCTGTCAAAGATCCGCACATAATCCCGAGCCTGTTCCAAATGGTTCTCGGCAAAGCATTGCACCACATTGGGTGAGGCCAAAGCTTCCAAGCGATTCTTGAAGTCCTCCACCTGGCTAAGACGCTCTGTGTGCCCGGCCAGTTGCTCTTGAGCCAGCAGAGATTTTTGCAAGGCCGCCAGCTTATCGCAAATTCCCTAAAATGGAGATGCGTTTTATAAGAGTCGTCTTTTACTTCCTACCTACCTTCAAATCATTCCTTTCGAACCCATCCTCCAGCTCGGCCAAGAGATTGCCCCAACCATCAGACTCTTGTAGCGACACCTTGGCTGCTTGCAGCTTGGTTTGCAATGTATTTAGTCGCTCCAGCGTGGCCATACACTCGCCCGTCTCCTCCTGCACTGCCGCCACCTCCTGACGCATGGCCCGCATCTTCGCCTGCAACTGTTCGACATCACTGTGCAGGGTGGAAGCCTCTTTAGCTATGCGGGGCATGCTGGAGACCACCTGCTGACTGGACTCCTCCACGGCGTAGTTTACCTGCTGCACATACAGCTGCAATTTGGCCACGTAGCTCTGGATGAACGCAGTGGCCGCCTCGGTGCCCTGTTTGCCATTCTCATCCACATATTTCTTGTAGTTGGCATTGATCCACTCGGCGGGGCTAAAGTTTGGCTCCGATAGTGCGGATATATCCATTATAACGGATAGGTAAAAAGTTATGAATGCGGAATGTTGTGGCTATTTATTATATATATCCCTAAGGCAGATTGACAACTCTGCGACAGTGATGACTAGCAACAGAGTTGGTCATTAAGCTATTGTAGGTCATATTTGGCTTTTATTTTATGGAACTAGCCATAATATTGCCCAGCTCAAAAATCGTATGTCTTTCTGATAAAAATATCAGAACAGCTGACTGCTTTTTGTTGGTGATAATGGAATACATATTGGCTGGGATAAAATGTATCTGGTTGATTTGGGGCTCCTTTTATCGCTTTTTATTGCATCTGCAAGCAATCACGCAATCTAAAAAGATATATAGATTTGACATGAAGTCAAGTGAAAGACAAAAAGCTTGTAGTTAAATTTTTTTAACATATTTTCACCTCAAACTATCATGTCACAAGTGGCGAACTGTGCGAGCTCACTCAAATTTAGCTCGCTACTTAGCCGTTTCTAGCTATTCTTAATAGCCCAATTAAAATGTCTGGCCACTCTGGTTTCAATAATAGTTTTCACTGACTAGGTGGCAGCCCCTTACTGTGGAAAAGGTCAACCAAATTAATAACAATCGAAACCAACAAAAACAAATGTAGCCGTGTACTTTGTGTTGCATATTTCATCAGATTTTATTGTTTACTAGTTTTATAAAACATGTCAGTTTGCAGTGCCGATCCCTGGCAAGATAAAAACAAAAGCATAGAACAGGAAAATACAGAGGACATCAAGAGTTTCGAGGATAATTTCACGCCCCAAGACAACAACAACACCAGCAGCAGCGGCAGCGAGGAACAGGATACATCGGACAAGGGGGAGTGCAATGAGAGGAGACCCCACGAGCCGTTGCCAGATTCGGCAAACTATTTTCAATTGCTAGGTGAGTCTTAACCCCTTCCCACCCCAAGGGCAAGCTAAACAACTTGTCTCCCCCTAACAGAACGCAAATTGGCCAAAGTGCAGAAGGGTAGCAAATTGTTGGATTCCCTGCAAGAGAAACGAGAGGATTGCATGCGAACGCTGCTTGCCAGCAACGGTGACAGCCCAGTGCAAACACTCGAACAGCTGCTCGAGCTTGATACGCCCCTGGAGAGTGGGCGGCTGCACCGACATCTGCTGCCTGTGCAGGCCCTGACAGTGGGCGAAACCGTCAACATAGTTGAACACGACGCTCTGGAAGAGCAGCAGACAGATTCATAATGGACTCAACTTTTGGCAATGTATTCCTATTCCTCACCGATTTGGCCTGGAAGAGCCGCCTGACCATACCAGTGCTGGTGACAACGGCATTTCTGGTGATGGACATACGCCTGCAAATCGAGATCAATATTGAGTCGGGTCAAGTGGTGGGTAAACTTCGAATGTTTTTCAACTACAATTACACTTAACAAGCTCCCACAGAATGCCAGCGATATGGATGAGGTGGATGAGGCCATCGATGATCCTTTGGCCGCCCACAATCATCACGACATGGGCGAAGAGAGCGAAAGTGATATTTACACCGATGATCTGGAGGAATACAACAGCGAGTATACCAATGATGATGGCAATAGCAGCGAGACTTCGCACAATGGCTGGGACACCTATGAACCTTGGAGCTCGGACTGGGAGATTGATAATGACAACAATTATCCCAGCGAAATGCCGTTTTAGGGAAATGTAAATTTTAAGCGTAAATTGTCAAGATGATTCATTTAGCCGTACCTATGCATGTGTGTGTGTGTGTGCGTGGACACATACATATGTGTGTGTCTGGCTACTCTGAATTAATTTAATCCAAACTAATCTATTTATATGTATCTTTTGGTGTAATTGCAGTTTGAAATCCCATTAAAAATATTTGTAGGCAATTTATTCACGCGTGTGCGTCCAATTTACATGTACAACTTGATCAATTCATCACTCACAGCCGATGGGGTTAAAATGCCCAGATCGGTAAAGAGCAAAGTTATATAGGCAGGCGGTGTGTAGTCAACCAGTGGATGTACCTTGGATACGTCATTCAAGTGCTTGCGAGCGTACTGAAATAAAGGAGCAATTTAAGAACGGTAAATAAGCAATTGGTTGCAGAGGTTAATCAGCGGCGAGTCCCGTAAAAGGAAAATTAAATTAGATTGAAGCTTTGTTTATTTTATGTAGAACAGGCGATCTGAATTCTGTTTGCATAAAAATAACTGCATTGTTACCATGACCTTTATTTGGCATTGCATCAAATATGATGACCATCATCATTATCAATCATATATCTCTAAAAAAGCCAAAAAAAAAAACCCCCAAACCAGTGAATCAAATTGATGCACTTGCAAATTGTAAAACTGCATAATTCAGAAAGACGCTGCCAATTGGATTGGTCGCCTACTGCGCCGCGTGTTGAACTGTAATTGAATTAAGCATTGTTATTTTTTGCTTCCGACTAACCTGGAAATTAACGAAAGTCCTGTTTGAAACATTTCAAAGCAATCAGCCGTGGTGTTGATAAAAAGTAAGAACGATGAAAGGTTTGCTTGATCCCAAGATCAGCAGCGGCGAATAAATGTTAAGTACCTCAAGTCATCGAGTTTGTGGCGATACGTGATGCCTATTTTATTGATTTGATTATGAACCAAAGTTGCTCTGAGAATCGCAATTGGTCAAATTCCGCTAAATAGTTTCAGTAGTTTTATATCGATTCCACCTGCCATCCGCACATTGGTCAAAATTATCGTAACCACGCTTGGTTGACTTCATGCGCAATTTAAGCATAAAAATATATTCATGTCAATGGACGATTCTAAATCGAATTCCGGGAGATATCATATTAATTACCCAGTGGGATTCTTAAACTTTTTGGATTTGCCTTGCAAGCCGCCTCAATAATATGTCGTCAATATGCTTTGAAGTCTGCTTGCAAATGGCAAGGACTTTCAAAGTTCCCAGTGAAACTTTCCGATGACCATTAACAAGTCACAGGAAATGTCAGTCCTCGAAATGGGATTTCATCCTCAGCTGCATTCGGGCAGCCTCTTACATTGATAAAATGAGCATTGTTTGTGGTGCTGTCTTCTTTAATTGTTCAAGTCCTTCTCTGTGTATATTTTTGTCCCTTTTAAAAGCTTGTTATGTTACAATGTCGCCTGCACCACCACCTTAGATCCAATCTTAGCCATGATCATCGATTTGCCATTGAACTTTCTAGCTGACTCAATCAAAGGATTGCCCGGTATCTTTCATTTAATTATGGGTTTTAAAAAGTACGTCCTAACTGAGTTGAAAATCTAGATATCAAAGCTCCAAAACACTACAAAATATCAACGCGGCAAACCTCTAAAATTTCAGAAAAGGTCCGAGGGACACCAGTCATATACGGTCCGGGGTATCGAACCCGTTGAAAAGTGGAAACTTCAGTTCCCAGACCTGTTGCTTTAATGCCTTGGTTTGAAGCTTGGTTCACGGAATCTTAGATCGTGGATACACTTTTGGTTAAAAAATAATTTAAATTAAATTTGATCAGAAGGAAGAAGCTTTTAAAAACATTAACCAAAACCCGAATGGACCTCATTCATTATAGGTATAATTAAGAAACATCTCTACCATTGACTGGACTTTTAAATAGCAGCTAGTCTAATCTCAAATACGTCGATTGTTTTTGCCACAATTTGGCCTATGCTTTTCTACTTTTTAAAATCGTTCAGCGGTGAATTTGAATACGGATTTGAATTGATAATGCTCAATGAAGTTAAGTTCTTGAACAACTGTGTAAAGCGATTCTTTGGACTGAACCTGTTTCCAAGCAGAAGTAGTCCGATTCGGGGTGTTAACAATTTAGAAGGTCCGGTTTGATAGACCTAAAAACCGAAAGATTCTCAGGCCCGGATTGCAGCCTTGCAAACTAAAGATTAAAGGATATGTGTAATATTTTATTTATAACAAAAGAAGTTCAATCTTGTTTATAGATTTAAATTTAAGTTTACTCTTGGTTGACACTTTAATAGTCATCATATTTAGATGTATAGCTATTCAAGTTCAGCGTATTTCAAATCAAAAATATTACCGAAAATTATCCGATATCCGATATTTGATAACGATATATCGTGTTTTTTGACCAAAATATCGATTTTATTTTCGGCATTCCTGCTCTCCAGTCTGTTATCTATCAATCTTGTCAACTGCTGTGCAGTGCGTGGGGAAGTAGCCTTCGCTAAGTCTAGATTGGTATCCGCTTCAGATTGCGTACTTTTGACAATTTTAGAAAGACGACTTAGCAATTTCGAAGCAAAGGGGCTTTTTTAAGAAGGATAAGCCTTTTTTAAATGATTCGGTTTTTAACATTTCGCCTTAAGCCTTCTGGTGCATTTGTCGTTATCGATATTTTAGTTAAAAAGTTAAGGGTTATTCGGTATCGATTTTTTTAGAAACGATGTATTGGAAAAAACTACTATGGTCACATGGGAATCGGCCGTTCGGCGCATTTGTGGCGTTTTAATAAAAACCATAAAATAGAGCACTTTAAAAAAAGGAAAGTGTTTAGCTTTAAAACTGACGGAGGAGATATCATAGAAACAGACGGACTGACACACGGACATGGCTATATTGACTCATCTCGTCATGCTGATCAAGAATATATATACTTTATGTGGTCGGAAGTGTTTCCTTCTATACGTTACAAACATCTGGACAATTTCAATATACCCTCTTCAAGGGTATAAAAACAAAATCGACGATACAGAGGTGTCTGCACGTATTGTTGTTGCCTTCAATTTCGCAAGATTCAATTCGATTCAAAATTTCTCTTTAATGAGCACCTTAATTATATTTTGCCTAAAGCCTATTCCATGTTTGGCTTTGTTAAACGCCATTCCAGCCAATTTAAGGACCCTTACACTAAGTTGAGCCTTTATTTTGCATTTGTGCGTTCTAAGTTAGAGTATGCTTCTCTTATTTGGAACCCTTCTAGTGCAATTCATATAAAGAGGCTCGAAAGGGTACAGAAAAAATTTCTGAAATTTGCTCTTCTACCGCTCAATTTTTCAGACCCTCTGCCGCCATATATCAGTAGGTGTGCCCTGTTGCATCTCTCAACCCTAGAAGATCGGAGAACTATTGCGTCACTAATGTTTTTGAAGGACCTTGTTTTAGGTTGTATTGATTGTCCTTTTTTATTAAATAAGATAGGTTTTAGTGTACCAAGTAGGAGTCTTAGATCTTTTCAACCCTTTTCCCACCATATTTCCCAAACCAACTACTCCCTTAATGAACCTTTGCGTAGAGCTCTCGGAAATTTTAACTCCTTGCCCGTTAGCATGCGCTTTGACTTCGACTCCAACAAATCGACAATCAAGATGCTACTGGCGGAATATTTTTCCTCAATTAGGCAATAAATTGTTTGTTTATTTTTAAGTTTAGGTTAGTATTAGTGTAGCCAGTTACCATTTGGCGAATAAATAAATAAATAAATAAGAGCATAAGAAAGAAAGAGAAGAGAGACACATACGAAGTTTTTGTTGCAGTTTCGTTTTGCGTCAGCCTAATGTGCATGAGGTTTAGATGTTCCTAATTGGTTTTTCGAATATAATGTTCCACAGTGGAATTCAGAATTACATAATTACAGAAATAAACAATTACATAATTCACAATACTTCATATAAGTAAAATCAATTCGGCATTGCTTTGATGTTCATGAACTGCTTGAAAGTAATTCAAATTATGTGTTATTTTATGCTACTGGAAAGATTAGACAGAAAGACCTCTTGCACAGGTCATTAGTAGTCTTAATAACTTTTCAGTTGTTGTATATTGAAAACTTGGATTTTTGATTGGGTCGGTTTTGAAATTTGAAAAAATATCGACAACCCTGTCAGATAAAAATTTGGATTATATACGTTTTCATCGATCATTGCTTAGAAACAGAATGTCCACTGTATTCAGCACGTAACCATCTTGAGTTCGAGGTCTTTGCACTAAGAGAGAGACGTGTAGAAATGATCATTCTCTGTAATGGTCTCTAAAATTAATGCGCAGCTAAGAATAGTTTCCAGTTGAGTTTTTGACCTCAGGTTTCCAAAAGCAGAGTCCTTTAGTCAGGTTAATGCACTATAGTGTACAGATATTTAAGCACGTTTACTGTTTCTATTCTATTTGTTGGCCTTTAATCTCATTTCTGGTCCACCTGTCATTCTAAATGCCATTTCTTTGCTATCTATCCAGTTTGTTTAACACCAATTGCTTCGTTTCATCCTATAAGCCTTACATTTGTAGGCGAAACTCCAGGTATTAGATTTCTGGAAGTTATAAAAATTTGATTATATTCACCTTGTACTCATTGGGCAAATCTCGTTGATTGAGTGGATACAAGCGTGAGAATTTTAAACTCTCGGCCAGCACATAGAAGGGTTTTTTCATTTCACGTGCACACAATCCCATGGTGTAGCTGCCAATGCGATTGATAATGCCCCCACTTTCCACCACAGCTTCGGCTCCGACCATGACGAAGTCCACAGATTCCATGACATAGCCCGTGGCTGCATCCAGTATAAGTGTGCAATCAATGCCTGCTGCCTGTAAGTCTTGAATCATCTCATCGCTATAAAAAGGATAGACTAATAATTTTTGACATATTTGTGATTATCTCTTACGCACCCCGAATTCCCTGTGCCGCCCTGCGTCACATATACATGAAAGGATTTCTTATTATGAGAGGCCGCAATCAGTGCCTGGAGTACCACGCGTGAACGGGAGTGCGTCAGAATGCGACAGCCATCGGTTATAAATCTTTGCGCTCGCTGTGAAATCACCTCACGCGAGTTAAGCAATTTTGTCAGAAAGATTTTGCCACGATTCAGCATTATTTGGCGACACTCTTCCATATGCTTATCATCCAAGCTGAGAGTAATAAAACGACAGAATAGCTCGCCGGCTGACACTATGGCTGCAATGGACAGATCTGTTTGGCGCATGGCGGCCACCGCCTCCCGCATGGTGGTATCCAGAATGTGTATGGTACCAACTGGAAGGGAAGTGATTAAACTATCCAATTTAATAGAATTCAACTAGCTACCTACACTGTTTCTTTTCCAAAATCATGAGCAACGTTTTAATGGCCGCTATGCCAGATGACAAATCTTTGTCTTCATCCAGCAGCTGCAGAAAATACTTGACCACATCTGAAAAGTTATATGAAGGCATGTAGATAAAGACTTGAGGGTTTCAAATGTTAAAGTTAACTTACCAAATTCTTCGCTAGATTTTGAAATTTCTGGCATTTTGTTTAAACAATAAGTGAAAACTGTTGCACGTTCGTAGACAACAATTTGCAAACAGCTGTTTGTTTACCAAGCAAGTTTGGTGTTGGAAAAGACGCAAGTGTGTACCGGCAGTTGTGAGACACTGCAGTTAGAGTGTTTTCACTGTCAGCAGTGGCAGTAACATTAAGATGCTTTAGAGCGTTAAATGATTATCAAATACAGGGACAAGAAATCATTTAATTGTTGCTTTAATCGGTCGTCAATATCAGCAATATCATTAGGTTACAAATTTACTCTTACTAAAATGTCTGTATATGATTACGATGGATTATATTCAAATTACATTACTTGCAACAGAATGAAGCGTTTTTGTTTTTACAACTCAAATTGTAAAAGGTAGAGCATGAATGAGAAACTTTATTTCATTCAAGATTTTTCGTTTCAACAGATAATTTTCCTCTTAACCATTTATTGGCACTTTTGTCGTCCAATAACATGGATCCTTTGATAACTATGTAATCTTGTATCAAACTATTTCTTAAACAATTTAATTGATGTATTATAAGTTAATTTTACAATTAATCATAACCTGTATTGATATTTTCGAATGCAAAGTAGCACAAAATGCCGGTTTTCTTATTTATATCTTTGTGTTGCACGTTTTTTACCTAAATATGTAAGTGCAGATACAGATTTCATTGAATTTTGCTATCTAAAATGATTCTATGGGTACAAAGAGCTAATGAAGATTGCTTGAGAAACCATAACACACTATGTGATTGAAATGAAATGTAAGTTTTAACTTTCCGTTATATCAGAAACCACATAAATATCATGTTGTAAAAGTATGTCCCGTGCGGCCAGTCCCGTGCGAAAGTGCTTAAAATGACATTTTGAAACCAGTATAAAAGTATTTGAGGAAAATCGAAACCATTTGAAACAATCACCAATGCACAACTTTCTAAAATTAATCACATTCAAAAATTCCCTCAAAATCAACCTGTGCACCAGTTATAGGGCTAATTGAAAGGTGCTTTACACTAGTGTAAATAGATTATTAGAGGTATATGTTACGCATATTACCAAAAAAAATTCCGATTTCTTTGGAATTTTGTTTGTTTAAAATTTCAATGCGAACGACGGTGTCGTTCGATACCATGGAAATGCCCGCATCCGTTTTCCGTCATCCAGAATGATTTCATCTCCCTAAATAATTTCATTGGTATGCGAATTTATCATCAACTGAATTGGTCTTAAGGGAGTGCTTTTTAATGGATCTTAGCGAGTCCATATATACCAATATATTTCAGAACTGCAACAATATAGTACGGACCTCAAGTTACATTTTTTATATACACCTATAAACCATTATAATTTGACAAACATTCAAATTTGACTTCACTCATTTGGATCCTTCTGCTGTAATTTTTCATAGATTGTGTGTACCAATATCTAACTTTCTTTCTAATAGGCTATGTACACTAGGAGTGCGTTATGCGTAATAGCCAACATTCAGCTTTTTTTGTATGGGAAAAAAGCTGGTTAGATATTAACGCATAACGCACTCCTAGGGTAATACCCTTGTAATATTGCAATTCTTGAGTGGAAAAAGTAAAAATCACGACAAATGATATGACGACTGCAGTAATTACTGCCATTGGTGCCAGCTGCTGCATTTCAGTGTAAGCACCCATAGAACATTCAACGCGCTAACCAACACTGTCGCCGAGCTCAAACGTAAACAATCTGAAAATTTTTGGCAGTTCGAATTTTGTTTTGTTTTATTCTCCGGCCTAACTACACAAAATTAACAGCATGTGCAGTAAATAAGACACGGCGACAACCAAGTGAATGTGGAGCTCGATTTCAGTTAGCTATCGACGTGGGTAGACGCAGCAGCCATGTTCAAGCTAGAGTCCTACATCACACCCATTCTGCTGAACTACGTGGCCAAGTACGTCAAGAACTTTCGCGACGAGGATGCCCAGGTGTCGCTGTGGGAGGGCGAAGTCAGCTTTCATAATCTGGACTTGCGCCTGGATGTGCTCGAGGATGAGCTGAATCTGCCGGTGGAGTTGGTGTCGGGTCACATACACGAGCTGACCATTCAGGTGCCATGGACCAAGCTGATGTCGGAGCCGGTGAAGATTGTGATCAACACCATAGAGTTTGTGGCCAAGTTGCCGGATGATGAGGGCAGACAACGCAGGGCCAGCTTTCAAAGGGAGCAGCGGCAGAAATCGAAACGCAACTCTGAGGTCGATCCACAGCCGGCTGGCTCTGGCTCTGGCGTAGTCAACAAGATCATCAATAACATCAACTTGCAGTGCAATAACATCATACTGAAGTATGTGGAGGATGATATAGTCGTGTCTATGAATGTGCAATGCCTCAACTTTACTCCCGCCGATGATAATTGGGCTCCGGCCATGGTGGATGTCAATCCGGTGTCGGTGTTTATGCGCAAGCTATTGCAGATATCTGATCTGACCATCTGCCTGGATAAACGAAACACCGCAGGTAGAATTGAGGTGTGCCAGGAGCCCATACTCTATCGCTGCACCCTGGAATGCCGTGTACTGCGCAAGTATAATGCACAGACGATGAGCACCTCCAGCACCACACGTATAGGAGTCTTTACCAAGGCCCTGGACATAAATGTATCGTCGTTGCAGTTTCCCATGGTGATGAGATTGATTAAAATGCTGCTGGAACTTAAGCCAGCCCACCTGGAAGAGGACAAGCTCAATCTGGATGATCCGGAGGAGGCTGCGGCGGCAGCAGCCGCTAACTCGACTGAGTTGCGTGCACAAGAGCCTAACGGGCAACAGAATCAGAGTGTGCTGTGGTGGGCCTGGAACCTATTGCCCAGCTTTGAATCCGCGCCGACGGCCTCTGCCGCCGATGAGACTCTGGGTCATGCCTTTGATGTAGGCATCTATGCCGAGGAGCTGAATTTTCAGCTGAAAAATTCCGAATATTTTACGGATCAGGCCATGGGTGGCATAAAGAGGATACGGTATACACCTATACTGCGCATAAGCCTGGGTGGCATCTACTATGAGCGTTCCCAGCTCAAGGAGAACGATTGGACGAATGTGAAGGCGGGTTTATCGAGCATTTGTATGGAACCGTTGGGCGCATATCGCAGCGAGGATCCTGTTGATCGTAAACTGGTCAACACGCAGGAGGTGAGTGGGAGGAAGAATGAAGAGCAATTCTTTTGAATAATAGTAAAGCCCTGCTTAAGGGATAAGGTGAACAAAAAGTGGAAGTAGTGAAATTTAAAGTTTGATTGCTTCCAAACTGGTTTTTTCAAATTTAAGGATAAAGAAATCGATATCAGTATCAGTTTGAGAACGACCGTTGAATCGCAAAATGCGTGCATTTCTGGAAATGAAAAAGTTATGTTTACTTTTTGTCTCACGTAGAGGAGACAAACCGAGTCTTACATCGGTTCAAAGCATCGACTATGTTCCGCCCGCGGTTGAGCATAAGTTAACTCAGACATTTCCGATCTTGGTGGTGGACTTTTCAAAGTTAGAGCTTACAAACACAATTTAAAATAGGTAACACACTACTTCCAGTCTGTACGTCCGTCTGTATAAATTCAGCTAAAAACATAAGCTAGGGCCCCTGCTACATATGTGAACCTTTAAATCCCTCTTGCTCTTTTACAGTTTCTCGGCGAGCGCTCTTTCGTCGATAAAAGTCTGTTCGATCAGCATTATATGTTTGCGGATCGCACCTGGTGTGGACACAGCTATGAGGATTATGCGGCCCGCATCACCGACGAGTACATGCTCTTTCGTAGTCCTGTGCTGGCCTTTGACATTGTGGAGTATCGTTCCCTGAAGCCCAGCAGCTCCAGCAAGAGCCATTCAGCCCCGGCCGATCATCAACTGAAAGATCTGGGATTGCGTGTGCAATATAGACTGCTGTCCGCCGGCATCACCTTTCATTTCTCGCAGTCGTTTCTTCAGGTTAAAAATGTAATTAGCGATTTATTGCGTCCTTACGATTATACGGGATATCATGCAGACTCGTTGAAGGCCAACTCTGGCGAGGAGCACCACCAGCCCGATCAGGAGCACCGGAATGTCTACATGACGTATGCAGATTTTGAGTATCTAATTGGTTTTGTGCCCACCTGCAATTACAAGATCGAGCTGCGGAACATGGTTGTTCAGTTCTATCCGCGTCAGCAGCAGGCGGATAATACGACGTCGCCCAATCTGCATCAATTGAACACCACAGTGAAGCAATCGTTGCTGCCCTACCTGCAGCTGAAGCTGCCACTGGCCGAGGGTACTTTGTGCGGGCCAGCGAACCCTCAGCGTTTGGTGCAACTCATCACACATCTGCAGGATAAGCCGAAGGAAGTCATCGATGCCTGCTACAATTGCTACAAGTTCAATGTGAAGAACCTCACGCTCATGGCCTTGAACACCACGCCTGAGATGGGCCGGGCCAAGCTACTGAATATTCCACGCATGCAGGTCAGCTTCAATCGCCTGCTCTTGCCGCATCTCTGGCGGCCCAATGATGCTGCCCTGGAAACGGCCGAAATTCAAGCGGAAATCATTAGCCTGGAGTTTTCCAAGCGTGAACTGATTCTAACCAAGCGTATGATCCCGCTGATTGTGAGCTACAACAGTGCGGACTTATGCGCCCTGGCCCAACTTGTGGCTCAGGCCAATTCCTCTTCGGATGTGATCAAACTGCAGACGCTGGCCACAAAATTTCGTCTCAACTCACGCAAATATAATTCCCATGTGGCCATGGTCACTTCGTTGCGCAGTCTCAACACGGATGCCTATCACACCATGATGAATATGCGCAATGTGATACTGTCCACCAACAAGGGACTGCACAACAAGTGGCTGGAGATGCAATTTCAGTATCCGCTCTCTGAACCCAACCAGGAGAAAAAGAAAATGCCCGGCACAGTGGTGTGTCTATGGTTGGAACCATTTCGCATCACCATGGACATTTATTTGCTGCAATTTCTCAACTTTCAGGAGCATAGCGACAAACAGAAGTTCTCGGACAGTGGTAAGCATTTTTTGTTGTTGATATACCCTTGCAGAGGGTATATAGAAGTTGTCCAGATGTTTGTAACGCATAGAAAGAAGCATTTCCGACCGCATAAAGTATATTTATTCTTGATCAGCATGACGAGCTGAGCTATCTCCTCCGGCAGCATTCGCGACCAAACCTTGCACTAAGTCTTCTGGTACAAATACGCCGCACATTTGTCGGAACTGGCCGGATCGGATGAATATAGCATATAGCTGCCACAGGAACGATCGGTCGAAAAACTAGTTCTAGTAAGAAAAACTTTTTTGTTTTTAATGCAAACGTCTCCAAACTCCGTATTTACTAATTTTCAATGTTTTCTCCATACTTCTGCCAAATTGGGTCGAAATCGGACATCTATATAGTATAGCTGCCATAGAAAAGTAAGGTTAGAAAAATAGTCTTAGTAAGGAAAACTTGTTTGTTTTCAATGTAAGCCTCTCTTAAATCGGCATATTTTTATTTTATAGGCTTTCATAAAATTCTTCAAAGTCTTGTCAAAATCGGATGACTATAGGTTATAAAGGGTGATTTTTTAAGAGCTATAGGAAAGATTTTTAGAAAAAAAAAACAAAATTCAGAAAAATGCATGAAATCTTTATTTGAATCGATAGTACGGTCCATATAATTTAATGTTTGAACATTATTTCATGCAAATGTTGACCGTGACTGCACCTCAAATGGTCCATCCGCTTAGTCCAATTTTGGCATACTCTTTTCAACATTTCGGGCGTGAGATGATTTCCAACTTTTTTTTGCCCAAAATGCAAGAGCTTGCATGGCATGTGGTTTCAACAAGACGGTGCCACATGCCACACTGCACGCGCAACAATGGACTTATTGAGAGGCGAGTTCGGTAAACATTTTATTTCACGTTCGGGACCGGTCAATTTGCCAAAACTGGACTAAGCGGATGGACCATT
This sequence comes from Lordiphosa fenestrarum, assembly GCA_035044985.1. Classification (NCBI taxonomy): domain Eukaryota; kingdom Metazoa; phylum Arthropoda; class Insecta; order Diptera; family Drosophilidae; genus Lordiphosa; species Lordiphosa fenestrarum. The sequence continues at coordinate 86,539 of JAWNNO010005341.1, read as the reverse complement.
TGAGGCGCAGTCACGGTCAACATTTGCATGAAATAATCTTCAAACATTAAATTATATGGACCGTACTATCGAATCAAATAAAGATTTCATGCATTTTTCTGAATTTTATGTATTTTTTTTTTAAAACTTTTCTATAGCTCTTAAAAAATCACCCTTTAGCTGCCATATAAATGATCGGTCGAAAAACTAGTTGTAGTGAGAAACGCTTTTTGGTTTTCAAAGAAAACGCCCTTAAACTTTGCATTTCTTAGTTTGCTATGCTTTCCCATGATTCCAAGTTTGGTCGAAATCGGACATCTATTTAGTATATCTGTCAACGAAAAGCAGAGTCTGAATAATAGTCTTATACTACGTTTATGCTAGCAATATCACGGTTTTTTAAAATCACGCTTTTAAAAATGCGCCTGTTTATGCTGTCATATAAAAAACACGAAATTTCTACAGTGAGATGCCACCTATGTAAGAAATCATGGTTTTTCTCAAAAACCATAGTCAAAAGTCGTGTGTAGCAAAAAATCATGATTTTGTGTTTATGCTTGTATTTTTTGAAAAAATCATGATCTGAAACCATGGTTTTTTGCAAGCATAAACGTAGTATTAGTCAGAAAAACTTGTTCAAATTAGTTAGAACGAGAAAGCTAAGCTAACTTCGTCTGTGCCGAAGTTTTTATATTCTTGCAAATGCCCCTTAAATATTTGCAAATAAATACTTTTTTTTCCCATTTTCTGACCTATATGGAGCTTATGATATAGTCATCCGACTTGGCCAAAAATTTGAAAAATTAAGGTACAAAATTGCAGGATGCTATTATTAAAAACAAAAAAGTTTTTCTAACTAAGACTGTTTTTCAGACCTATCTTTTGTATGGCAGCTTTACAATATAGTTGTCCGATTTTAATAAAACTTGGTATAGAATTATAAAAAAACATAGAACACCTACGATTACAAAGTTTGCAGACGTTTCCATTGAAAAGAAAAAAGTTTTTCTCACTAAAAGTTGTTTTCCGACCGATTGTTCCTATGTGAGCTATGAGATATAGTCATCCGATCCGGTCGGTTCCGACATATTAGTAGTGTGCAGCAAAAAGAAGACTAGTTCGCGTCTTAGCTTTTCATTTAATTTAATTGAATAAAACGTTTTTCGATCCCTTTTCAATACATTCAAGCAAAATGTGCAAAATTTCAGCTCGATAGCTTTAAAACTGAGAGACTAGTTCGCGTAGAAACAGACAGACAGACAGACGGACGGACGGACCAAGCTCAATCGACTCAGCTCGTCACTCTGATCAAGAATATATATAACTAGCTGAATATCCGGCGTCGCCCGTGTCCTTTGCATTGTAAGAAAATTAAAGTTTTCACTGTAACTTTGCTAATTTCGCGGCTTTTTTGACAGTTTGATATACACCACCTATTAACCAGTCTACAATTGCCGTCTATGAAATCTTCATAATAATATAAGCTCATATGAAAAATATCAAAATTCAGCCGTTCAATCTGCATCGTCCATTTACCCACGGCTGGATTTTAATCTAAGCTTTAAGCGCTTTCATAGATATACATATGATTATTTTAGAAATTTCACGGATTTTTGGACCTTAGAAATTTTCGTTTGCGTCCAACCACTCAGTAAAATTCCATCGCAATCGGATGATCGGTATATATTTTTGCAAAATTCGCGGTTTTTGGTCCATTTCCCCCCTATTACGTCGACTTAGAAACCTTAACCGGCCAGCGTTTAACCAATCCCCAATGTTTCAATCGGATGAACGGTTGAATTTTGCAAATTTCGCGGTTTTTGGACCATTTTCCGCCCACTTCTTCAACTTAGAGGCCTTCCCGGGCAAGCACTTTACCATTCTCCAAAGTTTCTTCGCAATCGAATGAACGGTTGAATTTTTCAATTTTCGCGGTTTTTGAACCAAGTCACAGACATAACCTATGACAATTTTCTGATCGACATGAACATACTGTGAAAAATTTGTGAAGATCGGTTCAGCGGTTTAGACGCCCATAAGGAACAAATATACAAACATACCTTTAATTTTATATATATGGAATCGGAAATGAATATTTCTATGCGTTGCAAACTTCTGGACAAAATTATAATACCCTTTGCAAGGGTATAAAATCGAGCTTTTTTGCATCACCTGCACAGATATTAAGCCAACTTTCGCCAACAAACCACCTAATCTATACATCCAAACATACAGTTCGAAAGTAACTTACAACACTTATTTTCAATAATTTTTTTATTGACAGAATCCCAAAAGTCATAAACAATTACTGTTTCTCACTGTGTTTTTTTGGAGTAATGTTAAAGTGTTTTCTCTTTGATACAAAAGGATGAAAAAGTTATGCTAAGACCATTGACTCTACCAGTTTTTACATGCTCACTGAACCACAGGCAGACAGAGTGTGTTTAACTTGTGCAAAGCATGAGACAGCCAGAAGGATGCATTTTCGATCCAATACAGTATATACATTCTTGACCAGCATCAACAGCCTAGTCGATATTGCCATGTCCGTCTGCCCGTCTGTCTGTATGAACGCGTCGATCTCTGCATGAGTTAAACGAGGTTTGTTCATATTTCTGGGTCCTGCCACATTAATTAACTTCTTGAAACCGAATTTGTTTCTACGTAAACATAGTTAAGCAACAAACACGAAAAACCAAAACCAAAGTTAGGTAGATACCATTATTTTGACTTAAAGGCCTGTATCCAGCACTGCGGAAAATTCCTGCCAGGAATTTGCTATTTATTTTGAGTGTGTGGAACCCAATTGAAACAAACTGTCAAGCGGACCGTTCTGTGTCTCTCTCTGTTCTCTATGTTCAAGCGTTGTTACAGTCAGTCGCTAGCAAGCATTTATAACATTAATGAATTCAATAATTTTGAATATAATATTCTTTATTTATTTGTGCAGCAACACTTTCCCAAGCACTTTTCACAGAAATGTTGTCAAAATGCTTTTTCTCTGTGATTCGCCAAAGACATGGTCTTGCCTCAACTGCTTTTATTTGATTTTATTTATCTTCTCCTCAAGTTAAAAATTTCAATTCTCTTTTTAGTCTTGCGCACAGTTTTTGCCTCCATCTTTTGCCTAATCACTTCCAAAATAATTGTCAGCAATATATTCCTGGCCTAAATATCAGCTGTTTCTCGTTTCACACAGGCTTCCGAAACGCCGCTATTGATACGCCGCAATCTATGGATTTCGTTCGTGTTGCTGGATACACAACAAACGAAAAAGCAAACTAAAAATTCCTGGCACAGTTTTTTATACCCTGTTCCCATTGAAAATGGGAAAAGGGGGATCATGAAGTTGTGCGAATGTATGTAACAGGGAGAAGGAAAATTTTCCGACCCCATAAAGTATATATATTCTTGATCAGCATGAACAGCCGAGTCGATATAGCCATGTCCGTCTGTCCGTCCGTCCGTCTGTCTGTCTGTATGAACGCGTCGATCTCAGAGACTATAAGAGATAGAGCCACAAATTTTTGCACGAAGGTAGATTTATGCTGTACGCAGATCAAGTTTGTTTCAGATTTGGAAAATTCCCACCCGTCCCCCTTTTATCCCCAAAAAACCAAGACCTCCTCTAGAAATTCTACACCTAAACAAACGTCAGATCCACAATTAGTATGCATCAAGCTAGGCCCAATATCTATCTATTCTGAAAAGTACAATCAGATCGGACAAAAAACACCGGAGTTATAAGCGAAACAGTAAGAGCACCCTGCAATGCTTCTGGCTGCTCTCCACACCAAATATGGCAGTTTTGTTTGTTCATGTATTCATCCATTCAACCCAAAAAGTATCTTCGTCGCAGAACACGATTTTCCTTTTTATACCCTTGCAAAGGGTATTATAATTTTGTCCAGAAGTTTGCAACGCATAGAAATATTCATTTCCAACCCCATAATCTATATATATTCTTGATCAGAGTGACGAGCGAGTCGATTGAGCTTTGTCCGTCCGTCTGTCCGTCCGTCCGACTGTCTGTCTGTTTCTACGCGAATTAGTCTCTCAGTTTAAAAGCTATCGAGGTGAATTTTTGCACAGAGTCTTCTTTTTGCTGCACACTACTACCGGAACCGACCGGATCGGATGACTATATCTCATAGCTCCCATAGGAACAATTGGTCGGAAAACTAGTTTTAGTGAGAAAAACTTTTTTTATACTCTGTACCGTAGGTACACAGAGTATTATAAGTTTGTGCAAAAGTATGTAACAGGCAGAAGGAAGCATCTCCGACCCCATAAAGTATATATATTCTTGATCAGCATCAACAGCCGAGTCGATTTAGCCATGTCCGTCTGTCCGTCCGTCCGTCCGCCTGTCTGTCCGTCTGTCCGTATGAACGCACAGATCTCAGAGATGGTAAGAGATAGAGGTTTGACATATGCTTCTTATGTCTGCAGGCAGATCAAGTTTATTTTCAATTTTGGCCACGCCCCCTCCCGCCCCCACTGTTTTGAAGATAGATGGCTTGTTCCTTCTGAACATATTTAGTTATTAGGATAACTTATCGATCCGCCAAAGGAATGAAGAAGATCGGATGAACGGTTTTCGAGTTATGATCAAAAGACAAATTTTCTTGGTACAGAGTATGTTATAGTCGGGCTAGACCGACTTTCTTTCTTGTCTTTTCAATGGAAACGTCTCCAAACGTTGTAATCGGAAGTTTTCTATGTTATTTTATAATTCTAGCAAGTTTTATTAAAATCGGACAACTATATGGTATAGCTGCCATACAAAAGATAGGTCTGAAAAACAGTCTTAATTAGAAAAACTTTTTTGTTTTTAATGGTAGCATCCTGCATCTTTGTATTTGTTTGTTTCACATGCTTTCACATAATTTTACAAATTTTTAGCCAAATCGGATGACTATATCATATTGCTCCCTTACGAACGATCGGTCGGATAATGGGAAAAAGGGTGTTTTTTGAAAATATTTAAGCGAGAACTTGCACGGGTATAAAAACTTCGGCACAGACGAAGTTAGCTAAGCTTTCTCGTTTTTCCTTTTCTTAACCGAGCATAAATTTTGATAATAAAATCAATAATCTGCAATCGTTGTTCGTTTGTAAGTAGATTCTTGGTTTAATTATAGACCAAACTGAACATGGTTAACAGTAAAATGTGGCACAAAAACAGCGGAGCTGCCAAAAACAGTGTTGCCAAAAAGAAAGTGGATAAACCATCACCCCCCAGTTCTGAAATTGAGACACAATCATCAACCGTTGGTTCTTTCAATTTGATCAATTTTAAATCTAACCCTTTTTGCAGAACTCGAAGTGGAAGGCGATTCACTAAGCCAGTCAGAACCACAATTGTCTGTCTCTGGCTATTCGATGATGTCTGCCACAGTTTTGCCTCTCAGCGATCGCCAGCCACGACGTTTGAGCCGTAATGTCAGCCGCAAGATCTCTGTCCCCGAAGAGACGGTACATCTCAGTTCGGAGCGTGATGAGAAGCACACACAGACGGCAGATCCACTACAGGAACCCATGTCGAGCCTAGATGAACCTACAACAGATAATGTTGGCTTTGATATGGCAACGTTGGTGAAGCGTCTTGTCTCCATAGTGGTGCTAGTAGAGATGGCACAGTCCAAGATAGATGTGTGTGAGGTAATGATGCGCCAAGCCAATGCAGAGACACCTGTGGAGTATACCTCGATACGGTTGCCCAACGTCAAGATTAAGTCTAGCAACTGTGATACCATTTCGCGTGGCAACATACGGACTCCAATCTATGTGGCCACCAAAGCGAATCTATTTAACTGGGTCATTGAGCTCAATGCTTTGAGTGTGTGTTATCGCAGGGCCGAGGTGATGGAGGTGGTGGTAGCTCCAGTGAAAACCACCATTACGCTGGCTCTGTCCCATAAACTGGAGGAAAGAGAAGAGATGAAACCAGAACATCGTGATACCGTTGTGGAGGATCAGACAAATGCTGACTCCCTAACGTACGAACAGAGTACCACAGATCAACAGACACCCAAGAAAGTGGACTGGCAAGCGGATGACGAAAAGAGACAGAAGGAGGAAGAAGAACGACGAAGTGGTGGCTTATACTCCATCAATGTGCATGTGGATATGTCGGCAATTAATGTGTTTGCACAAAGGGTAAGCACTTTGCTCACATTGTTGCTCAGCCGTTCATTTTTGTTTAGTGACTCACTCAATTAATATCTCTTGGTTTACTCACGTGCTCTTTTTTATTTAGTTGTTCATTGTTTTAAGAGTTTGCTCCGTTTTTTAAACCATTTCAGAGTGTCTGTAACTACTAATCGAATGAATAAAAAAGAGCAATTGCTTACTTTCCCAGTTTAGAAACCACACTTTTGCTCACTGACTCATTTTCCAGATCAAACTGCTACACGAGCACTATCAGATTATCCATGAGGTCTACCGAACTCTACATCTGCAGGATGGGCAAAGTGAACGCTTGGGCTTGGAGAAAAAGCCCAGGCTGGAGGTTTATACAGGAAGTGCACAGAATGCTGTGGTCATTAAGGAATTTCTGGACTTAGATCCCAACTATGACCCCCCCAAAAATAATGAAGGTAAAGTGAACTTCCCTTAAGCCCCATATCCTGACTAAAGCTGTTTCCTTACTTACTTGCAGCTCCCAAAAAGAAAATTACCGTCATCTTCTTCTGTCAGTGGACCATACCTCGCATTAGCTTGGAAATGGAGTCCTATGCGGGTCACAAGCATCGCAAAATTGTAATTCTCTTTGAGGATCTTCTACTTAATATGGACAAGCATGCCGACTTCACCAAGATTACCACCAAAGTTGAAAATCTAGGACTCGACTATTATGAGGCCAAACAGCCCCGCGAGTGGCAAAAGAAAGATGGCTTTCATGTCAAAATGTTGGGCGATAGCAGCAATCTGCCATTGATGAGTGTAGTCATCACCACAGTCAGTCTACAGGATTTGTACTCAAAGATTGGAGCCAGAAATCATCGCAATGTACAGCATTCCATCTCTGAGCTGGTCATTGAAGTGCAGCCCATTGAAATGGTTTTAGATTTTGACCAGATAACCGAGTTTATTATTCCACTGTGCGAGGTGTTGGAGATTATGAGAAGCAGTGAGGATAATCTGGACTCTGAAATAATGCGCCGACAGCCGACCGCGAGTTGTGGCATTACAACCGTGCAGGATTTGCCCATAGTGTATCTGAACAGCAAAGGCATCAATGTGTATGTGCCGCTGGAAACGAATAAAAAGTGTTGCAGTGTACTATTGCTACGGGTGAGTTTGAATGGTTACAGCAAGCAGTTTCGATTCTACACAGAATATATTAAGTTTGCTCAAAAGTATGTAACAGCCAGAATGAATCATTTTCGGTCCGCCAGAGGATTGGTGAAGATCGAATGGACGGTAGTCGAGTTATGCGTAGTTAAGCGAGTTATTTTAAGACAAATGCACTCAAAAAGGCTACAAAACCCTAACTTACTCTGCACACTGGAACAGCATGGAAAACTAAATATGGCCTGTACAAATAAGTTTTAAAGAATTTTTTAAAGGTGGCGTTACTAGTGTTAAACCGAATCGGACAATGTTGCAACAAACTTCACTTTAAAGCCCCAGCATATCTTTTTTTCTTTTCTAGCATGTGTCGTTTCGCTGAAGTGTAAACAACATAGTTTTTGGGTGCTCCGAAAATGTCTACTTCAGTGTCAACAAAACAAGAAAGAAAAAAAACGGATTTTTCCATCGTTTTGTAACTCAATTGATGCGTTTGAGCCAAGCTTTGTAGCAAAAACGGCCAGAATACAAGCAAAGGCTCAACAAGGGCATTTTTCAACAGAGAATTGGGCAGAGAATTGGGAAGATTCCCGTATCGCATCAAAAGGCGCTTCGTTTTTTCGATGTGATATCCCAAAACTGTCAGAAAAATATAAAAAAGTAGAGGCTATCGATAGTCAATATTTTGAAATGTAAATTTTGAAACAAATTTTTCACAATAACAGCCGATTTGTCAGATTAACTGAGGTTTTACTTTGTTATTTGTAAGTTTAAGTTACAGAAAGCTCAATGTAGACGTTTAGAAATCGGCCCTAAAGGGTCAACAAACTTGATCAGCGTACGGTATTCACCTATCTTCATGCAAAAATTTGTGGTCCTATCTCTTTAAGTCTCTGAGATCGACGCGTTCATACAGACAGACGGACATTGTTATATCGACTCGGCTGTTCATGCTGATCAAGAATATATATACTTTATGGGGTCGGAAATGTTTCCTTCTGCCTGTTACATACATTCGCACAACTTCATGATCCTTCTTTTCCCATATTTATTGGGAGCAGGGTATAAAAACTACTACAAACTCTTACATTAAAATGTTTCTTATAATTTCTCTCCTATTACAGATCGAGAGCGTGAAATTAACACCCAGCCTGGAAAATCCCTTGGTGCGTCAGCTAATACGCCAAGATATCTACCATAAGGCCGCTGAACTGAATATGCTCAGTACCCCGGGAGCTTTGGTCGAGGATCGTCAATATGAGTTGAGCGTTAAGAACATTTCGCTCTCCACCGGCAACTGGGTGCAAACGCAAAAGTATCGCTTGGAGGAGAAGCGAGCCAGTGATCATAGTAATCCGGCCTTTGAGTGGAATAACCAGCAGCATGCCACCGAACTGGAGCACATGAACATCTTCAGTGGCTTCGATTTTATAGCTATCTATGCACCGGCCATAAGCTATGATCGCTATCTGGTATGTGGCCAGAATGTGGAGTACAATTGTGTGACGGACTTTGTTGCCACCTTAACCACACACCAGATCAGTTTGATCTCGTGCATAATAGTGCGCATCCAGCGATTACAGAGCGTACTTCAGCAGGTCTGTATCAGTCCATACGAGTACTCACAGCATGGAGCTACTACCTCGGCTACAACCCTGTACAGTTCGGTGTATTCGGATAAAGTTTCGCTCAAGAGCCGTAGAAGTGTGGAATCGATACAGAAGTGTAGTGCTCCGGTTCAAAGTAGCAGCAAACTGAGCATTCCAGAGTCACGCGCTAGTTTTCTGGATGCCAAATGTACCACGCAGTGTTCCTCTCAGAGTGATTCTGGTATACATATGGGAAGAAATTTGATGGTATCTCAGAAAACCTCATCTAAATCTTTGGATCGTCTCAACTTCAAGTGTGCTTATCCTCAAAGTGTTTCATTTGTGGCTGGCATTTTTGTGCTTAAGATATATGATGTGTTGGAACTACCGGAGCTGGAGCAGCCGGTGATGAGACCCCTTATATTGATAACTGTGGCCCAGCCCAGCTTCATGTCCAGCCAAAATGTAAGGGCCGCCATTACACAGGCCTCCATTTTTAATTTCAATGTGAATGTGGGAGATCTGGGCACGGAACGCGATAGCGATTCCTCAACTCGGCAATTCAGCGAAACCATTTTCGATACCTTGGCGGGTGACAAGGGCAGCTCGGGTATACCACCACCGCTGCTTACCATCAAGACACACACGGATCGCTCGCAACAGACGGAAGTGGATGTGGAGCTAGGCAAGCCCATTATTCTGCGTCTATGCGAGAGCAGTCTCAAACAGCTGACCAGTGATCTGATACATATCTACTCGGTGCTGCACGAAAGTCCCTGCTTTGCCTTGCGCAGCGAACGTCCCGTGGTGCAGACCACCAAATTGGGTCAACTGAAAATGCAGTGTCTAAGTGCGGATCGTTTGCATTTGACCTGTGATAGGGTCACCGTAAAGTTCTACGATGACAAACGCACGTACAAGTGCAGTGCCGTTTGTCTGGATCTTACCACGCGCATCAAATTCATGGCACGTCCACAAAAAGCATCCATACGCTCTACTCTAGGAGCCTTCTATGTGCAAGCGGGAGATAAGATATTATTGCATCCTCTACTCATGCGATTGTCGGCCGATCTGTTGAGTGAGTCCTGGTGTGATCAGCTGCTGATCAGTGCCACTCTTAAGCTGAATTTACTGCATATTGATGCCAGCATACTGATTATGCTGCAGTTGCGCAATGCTCGAGCGGGACTTCAACGGCTACTGGACTTTGCCCGACTGGAGTGGCAGGACTTTCTTAAGCATCGTCCCATAATGGGAGAGCCCGAGGAACCGCCACCAGAGGCCTTAATGAAGTTCACCCCTTCGCTGAGCTCCATCCAGCGTTCCAGGAACACAATGAAGACCAATGCCGAATTCTATCAAGACGATCTTAGGGCAGGCGCCTTTCAGTTTGTGTATCTCAACACCGAGTCGGTGCTACCCTTACCGTATCAGGTGCAGATCATTAAGAAAAACTATGGTATTATTTGTTGGCGATATCCACAGCCACGTCAAATGAGCAGCATACATATCTTTCCAGTACCCATGCCGGTGAGTATACAACGACACTTAAACGTTGCGTGTGGCAGTGCAAATACCAATACAAATGACGAAATTAACATTTGTACAAGCCGGAACAACTTATTCTACCTTGTAGGTCGCCATGGCTCAGCAGCAAACCAAACCAAGTTTGTTGTTGCCTTTGCTAAGGAAAAAGTTCGAAGTCTAAGTGTTTTTCGGCTTGTGCCTTCTGATTAGGGTGAGGCAAGAAGTCGTCTTTCGTGTGCCGAAAAGGTCGGACGGATGTCGCCTTTTGAGTCGTCTCCGTATCTTGTTTGCCGCCGGCTCAATGGCAAGCGTTCTTTAAATCTGCTGGTGTGGCGGTTAATCTGGGAGAATGCCAATGTCTTTTCAACTTTTTTTCCTTCCTTTTCTAATGTTCCTTGCAAAACTCTTCTAAACAACCTTCCTTTCTTGATGATATTTCGTCGACCCTATCCTTCTACTTCTAGGATTCTACCGATGGTAGTATCTCCCGTCTTTAACATATCTAACTATATTTTAGTTGATGAACGGATAATGCAATTACTTATTTTAATAGGTGTTCTGGTGAAAATATGATTATTCCGTCCATATCCAAAAGTGGTCTCTTCAATTTGGAAGTTAGTCCTCAACCTAATCTTTGCGTTTCATCTGATGTTAGCTAGACCGTGTCACTAGCCTCTGCACTGACATTAAGAAAGGTGGTTCCTTTCACTAATATTAGCCGAGCCCCGTTTTTCTGTAAATGATCTCAAAGTTTAGTTCCTGTTTCTGGAATGAGTTGAGAGAGAGAGAGAGAGTGAATTGAGCAGTCAGCCATTGCATAAGCATTGGACACCTGTGCTTAACAACTAAGAACCTCAATTTATTACTAAAACTCTTCCCATCTGTCCGCCGTTTAGGTCAACAACCCCATACAGATCAGATGCCGCATGGAGTACTTCAGTGAAACCCATGAGACTTTTCTGCCATACTGTGATTTTGAGCTGTCGGAAACAGCCAGCAAGCAATTGACGCCGCCAGATCGTCAAATCTGTGCCACCATCTGGCGGGTAGTCATAATGCAGTCTCTCATCTCTGTAGATGGCACCTGTTTTGATGGCGATGAGGATGAAGAACTACAATCGGTAAGTACCGCAGATTTAACATCACACAATTGTCGCTTTATTACTTGCTCCTTCAGATCGACGGCAGCCGCATTGAGCAGGACTTTAAGACTGATGGGGATAACGAATTCATTTTGCATCCCAAAGTTTTGGTGGGCTGTATGCGCATTGATACCACCTTCCGAGCCGAAATGGTGCCCAAATTGCAACTTTTACTCTGCTGTCAGGATATAGAGCTGAACTTCATTAATCAGCCGGATGCGCACAATGAGTTGCCGCCACTTCTCAAACAATACAAACTGAAGCGTACCACGGAAATAAGCCAAACGTTTCTCACCCTGAATGTGGAGGATCTGCAGTGCCATGCATCCTTCTTTAATCACAACGATTACAGCTTGGAGACGAACTTCCGCAGTCGCGTCAAATGCCTAGACTATGGCTTTCTCAACATGATGGATATAGTGGAACCGTTGAAATTTCACAGCTACACGCGTTTCAACAATCGTCAGCGCTCACTGCAAACGAATCTGGTGATGGATAAGCTGCGCTTGAACTGCGGCCCCTGTGTAATCCATACGCTGCTAAGTTCCAAACAGCATTGGCAGGAATTGTTACAGGAGAGCGAACATCCACACGCCCTGATGCCCAAATGTGTTGTGGTTAACCGGATGCAGGCTCATTTCAGTTTTGGCCAAACGAATACAGGCGAACGCATTCAGGTGGCTCCTTATGAGTTGCAGCTCTATTATTTTCGCAGCGACTATCAGAGCCAGGAGTTGACGTTCTTTATCAAGAATCCAAAGACACAGCAGATCGAGTCAAGTGATTCCGTGCATATCGCTCTGAAGTTTGACGACGAACTACGCGTGCGACATCTGAGAGTGGGCAAACGGTGCATTACCATCAAAGTGGGCAAACTATCGGCCACTCAGGTGTATATCCTGGTCAAGGGTCAAATCGAGCTAATCAGCATGGTGCCCTATGAGCTGGTCACCGAGTTTCGGCGAGAGGGCAAGCAATATGATGACAACAGCCCGTTGGAGTATCTACTTGCTGACAAGGGGCGTGCCTCCATTTATCACACGGTGGTGCGGAATGCGGATATTAATATGCGGTGAGTTAACACAGTAACTAATCTCGAGGTCTTCGGAGTTGTCATAAATATAAGAATCAAATATCAAAGTGGACTTAACAGTTGTTTAAAGAACCTCCAGGTCTATCATCAGTAGACTTCGACAATATGTTATTCCATGAAGTCTTTAAGATACTTCCCTACGAAAGAGATTGTACAATAGTGAAGTCCGCGCGACTTCGATATACAAACCTTCATTATAATCCGATAAACAATATATTTACCGATCAGGAAGGAGTTTGAAAATATTAAAATAAATAAGTCTTCATTAAAAGTACTTGCTCTCATTATCATACGATATAAGATCTGGTTCGGTTCAGTGGACGACAGAGTTTTTGAGTCGCAGGTTCGGCTTGACACATGTTTTTTAAAGCCAACTGAACAGCGGCTTAGGTTCGGTCCAGTGATTCACTCCTAATTTGTTATATTATGAAGGCCTTTTTCTATATTCGGAAAGGGTTTTTTTCCAAATCGCAATTTATGCTCTTAGATCTTCCGAAATTCAATTTTCAACATCTAAAACCCGTCCTTTAGTATAACGACCCGGTTGAATTACAAATCAGCACGGAAAGCTGTTTTTCGGACTTTCAAAGTTACACCAAGTTTATAAAAACCCAAAAAAATCATTTCAGTTCTAGAATCGCCCCTAAGGCCGCGCGCACACATGCAGCTGAAAGATGAACTGACGGCAGGCTGAGCTTAAAGCTTTTGAAAAACAAACACACTGCATGCATGCAAGTGCGCACACTAGGCGCTGAATTAAACTTTTTAACTCAGCCGTAAGTTCATCTTTGTTTGATCGAACAAGCATGCTTGTTTATTGAGTCAAATATCATTAAGTCCAGCTTTGTGGAATAAAAAAACAAAAAGTTATTCAAATAGAATTGTGACGGATAAAATATGGGACTCAATCGCCACCAATATTCATGCTACAATTGACCATATATATGATGAAATTCGCCCAGTGTCTCTCGAACAACAAAAATTTCGTGAACCCATATTCTCTTTTTCTTTTCTTTTAATTTTTTTTAGCATTTTCACATTTTCCGCAAGTAAGAATTTTCGCAATCGAGACGACACCATGTTGCTGCTACTTAGCAAGAAGAAATGAAAAAGCTTTATGATCAGCTCAACAAGTGTGCGCACCTAAAAATTTATTGCTGAGCTGAATCAAACTTTGTTGTCAGCAAAGCTTTTGGTTCTGCCGTCAGTTCATCTTTCAGCTGCATCGAACTCTATCGAATCTCTCCCTTAGGCCGCGCGCACACATGCAGCTGAAAGATGAACTGACGGCAGATCTTAAGGCTGATCTTGGCAAATAATCACTCCCTGAGCATGCAACTTATCACAACAAGCATTGAAATGGTCTTTAAACTTCAGTTGTAAGCTCAGCTTAGCGGAATCAATCAAGCATGTTTGTTTATTTCGGCTAGCTGACGCGCTAAAAAATCGTGCTCAGCCGTCAGTTCATCTTTCAGCCGCATGTGTGCGCGCCCCCTAACTCTATCGAATCTCAATCGTTAGAGTCTGATTTTAAGGAAAACGACCCGAATTTTATTTTAAACAGCTCGACAAGTTAATTTTTCCGGTCTTTTGAAGGTCCGAAAAGTTCATAAAGTCGCGTTTCTGTTCAAGAATCGTCCTTAATTTCGGCGAGTCTCAATCCTTAAAATCTAACTCAAGTATTAAGCCCAAATTTGCCCAAAAATCTGCGTGGAAAGGTATTTTCGAGAGTTCACTCTACCTTAATTCCTAAAGCTCTTCCGTGAGTATATCGTCACGAGTTACCATGAAATCTGCTCGGAAAGTCATATTATCTGAAATTTTTGTGATGCAGCAAAATCGATATGATGTCAAACTTTCTTCTATTTAAAGATCGCTATTAATTTTGCCATAATCTTTACATTTGAAATAAATGAACGTAAAAGAAGACCTAGTAGAGATAAAACTGTCTGAGTATTCTTTGGAGATAAGAAGTGCCGGCTTATGTCGTGTCTTGTCACTAAAAAGTGATACGCCCATGCACGCACGAAATGTGATCTTGCAACACGAACACGTCGTATTAAGTCGTGCGTGACACGAAGAAAACATTTGAAAACGCGGATGTACTATTTCACTTTGAAAGCCTTGCTCCTGAGAATTGTTGAGTATTGGAATGTTTTAAGCGTTATCTGGATAGATTTTTATATAAATTGATTTAAATTTTTTTGTCGACTCATGGACAAAAATTGGATGAAATGGCCAATTGCGCTTTGCATTATTTATGTATCCCAGCTTGCTCCCCGGAACGTATATTTAAGAAAGTTTGAATCCTAGTCTCGAACAGGCGACATTTTTTTACTATTACAAACTAATGGCTGGAGAAGTAATTTTATTCAAATTCGAAAGTCAAATGTGAAATAAACCTCATCATTGCAAGCAGGGCTGGAAACCAAAAAAAATGTTTTGATCTCCGGTTCACAGGTTCGAACCCAAATAAAAGTATGGATAAGTTTGGAAAATTGAAGTTTCAAACCTTGGTCCAGTCCATGCTTTATATAATTTAAAAAATGTGTTCTATGTGTTTTAAAACAAAAAATCGCATTCGACCTAAAAAATCGGTAAGTAGAAAAAAAGAAAGAATCCACTTCGTCGTTTTCGTAGAATTATTTAAAAAGCTTTACAGTCGAGGAGTTTAAAAACAGAGACTATTATAGGTGGGGATTATATAAGGAACTCTATACGTGTTTTTTAAGGAGTCAGTCGCACTAAACCAACCATATAACAGATGCTGCCTCTTGGTAGAAGGTCATATTTCTAATGTGCATCATTTTTTTTAAATTTAAAGTTCGGAACAGTTTTGGGTCCAGCTTTTATTTCAATTTAGGTTCTAGGTTCGTAAAATAAGTCGGATTTCCGGCATGTATACCAAGAATCTCTGGTGACTTTCGTATAAACGTTTGCATTCAATTTTAAATTCTTTATATTTATATGTAAAGTCATAAGTAGATTTATGGTTTCTTGAACAGATGGTGATTGCTAAGCGGTTTGGAACATTCTATTTAAATCTACTTGTCGGTTTCAATTCGCTTAACTTTTTATCATTATATATGTCAACAAATATATAAATGCAAGCAGTTTTAGTTTGAAATACAAGGGTTTGTACGAAAATCACTAGAAACTTTTGGGGCACCTCCATCATTTAAGTTGAATAAACTTAAAAGGAAAATAAATTTGATTTATATCATAACAAATATATATAATATTCTTATTCCACTTTTTTATAGCTCCTGCTACTGTTATTTGTTCGCATGTGTGACAGGACGTGCCCTAAGAATTTATTTCAGACAAATTTAAAAAACGATTTTAACCGATATTTTAATCAAAATGTGGGGAAAACATCGATTTTTTGCCAGCTATACCAATTAGGTATGCTCGCCATACTAAATGCGGAGCTAAGAAAGTACAACAACTTTGGTAGAACGAACGCAAAAACATTTAACATTCTGGTTTCCATGGATGCACCTTAATCCAATAACAAACAAGTAAGGGCGCTGCAGTCGAGTTTCCCGACCACAAAATACCCTGTTCATTTGTTATCATTTATTTGTTTTTGAATTTTTGAAACTGTCATCCTAAATGTAGGCAACACTTTTCTAGTCCTGATCAACAACTGGGGGGTGCTCTTATCAGCTCAACTATTTCGCTTACAACTCCGGTGTTTTTGGTCCGATCTGATTGTACTTTTCAGAATAGATAGATATTGGGCCTAGCTTGATGTATACAAAACCAGAAAATTGTGGATCTGACGGCTTTTTAGGTCTAGGACTTCTAGAGGAGGTCTAGGTTTTTTGGGGATAAAAGTGGGACGGGGTGGAATTTTTCAAATCCGAAACAAACTTGATCTGCGTACAGCATAAATCTACCTTGGTGCAAAAATTTGTGGCTCTATCTCTTATAGTCTCTGAGATCGACGCGTTCATACAGACAGACAGACGGACAGACGGACAGACGGACATGGCTATATCGACTCGGCTGTTCATGCTGATCAAGAATATATATAAACTTTATGGGGTCGGAAAAATTTCCTTCTCCCTGTTACATACATTCGCACAACTTCATGATCCCCCTTTTCCCATTTTCAATGGGAACGGGGTATAAAAATGAACTTAACGAGACCCAATATCGCCGTTTGAGAGACTTGCGGCAACGCTAAGACACTTATCTTCCGGGTCAAGTATGATGGGGCTGTTATTTGAGCTCAGGATATTAGCTGCTTTTTCAGATAAACAAAAATAAAAAGCGCCCTTTGTTGTTTTTCCTTTGACACTAATCACGAAATGCCTATTTTGTTTCTTTAAACTGAACCTCTTATTGATACGCTCAACTCATTCGACATCTTCCCAGGATTCGATGTCGATGAATATGCTATTTACATTGAAAACATTACAAACATGAAGGTCTACTAGATTATCGTGTCATCATGTGTTGAACAGGGTGAAGGCCAGTCTAAGACTGTTCGACACATGGGAAATGATAAGCTAGGCCTGCATTCCATCAGTTCGTGTAGCGCTACATTAAATATTGACAGGTACAGCGTATTTTAAAGTCGGAAATGATCGACTATCTCAATTGGGTTTTATGCTCCCCTTAAGAATCGGGTAGTACACTTTATATTCTGCAGAGGTTCAGTTGGGAAATGCTAAAATCATCGGCTCCAGTTTGGTCCTCTAGGTAATATTTAACCAAGGACTTTGATGTAGCGATAACACCCCGGCTCCAGCAGCCTTTTTATCACCCACGCCATAATTTCATATTTGCTTCTCAATATACTCTTTATAGCCTGCGCTTAAGCGCTGGACGTGGCAAGGGGCGCACTGGAGATATTCCACTGAAACCTAACAACAATCTACCTTGGCTGGTCAAGGTGCCTACACAGTCGTCGCAGCAATTTATTAGCCTGTGGGTTCGGATCCTGCGCGAGGACATTGAACTGGACAATGTGGTGGATGATTTTCAGCCACAGAAAATTCTGATTAGTATTTGGCCCATCTTTGAGATCCGCAATATGCTCAGCTGTCAGCTGCAGGCCACCGAGAATAGCACCCAGGAGATTTTGGTCATTTCTCCTGAAGGTGGTCGTAAGGCTTTGAACACGCCCACCACTCATAACACAGAACATCGCGTGGACTTTCGTTTTGGGTAAGTTTTTACGTGTAATTGTGAAATCTCGCACTAATCTCAGATACAAAACAGGGCACCTTTGCGCTCCAACTGCCCAGCTGAATATACGTTTATGCTAAAGACTATGGATTGGCACAAGTTCTTTTATTTTGACCCCTCCCAGTGGACAATCGAATACACCCTGCATAGTCTGGGTAAGGCTTTGAAACCCAAATGGCCGCTTAACGATGCCGAAGAGCTGCGTGTGCATCGTCATGTGAAATGGCTCAACGAGTTTGAGGTACAATATCGGGCACAGGCTACACGCGACTTCTCCTGCACCGTGGGACTGGATATAACAGCCTGGGGCATGTTCATTAATGCCACCGGATTGGATGTGAGCATTTGTCAGGCCAAAGAGCGAACACGGTATCAACTTAAGGCCAATAGTTTGGAAATGGTAGCCGAACTTAAGGGTCTGTTCTCGGTTGATATACCCTTTGGTGCAAGCTGGATAGCTTCATCATCCATTTGCCTGGAGGAAATGGTGGGAAACAACTCCGGGCGCTATGTGGTGCTGCGTGCCAATTCCTTTGTGGATATTGTGGTAGTGCGGAACGAGGAGATCTTACGCATGATGCTAGAGTATAAGCTGGAGGATGGACGTCGTGTTTTCAAGTTGCGCTCCAAATTTGTGATGACCAATTTTACGGATGTCATACTGCATGCTCTGCCCCTGACCATGGATCATAAGGAGACCTCCTCTAGAGAGGAAGTTGAGGCCAAGAAGAATCGTAATCTGATATCGGTGGGAACGACACAGAATTGGTAGGTAAACTGGTAAGGGAGGTGGAAGTGGCTGCTTATCCTTTTGACCTTTTCAGTATTGGCGTCACCGTGGATATGTTTTATGATCTGAATGCCCGCAAGACAAAGCATACCTGTGATACAGCCTTTGTCTATTTTGTGTGCTTTGCTGTGGGCGGAAATCGTGACATTTCTATACCCATTCCATTGGCCTTGCCCTTCACCAGGCGCTGCTTTAGCTTGCAATCTGGTTCGGAATCGATACCACTGATGATCACCCTGATTGAGAAGGATAACGTGCATTATTTAAATGTCTTTCGGGATACCGCTCCGGCCATTATTATCAGCAACATGACGAATGTCAAGTTTATTGTGGCCCAAACTAGCGCCTCGGAGAATAGCAATGTTACCTGCACCAACTCCGAGTTTGTGGGCAAGCATTTTGAGTGGAATCAATTGGTGTCGCCACAAAGTAGATGCTTCTATACGCCACCACAGATGTATGCCAATTTTCCGGATGTGGAGTTTACCATGTGCAATCTTTCCCTGGCTGTGTATAATGGTGCGTTTTTCTTAAAAGTAATTTTAGTAGTAGTGGCATATTGCTGATGTTTTACCTTGGCTTATAGTTTTTTGTTTAGTTTTTATTTTAGTTTTTTAAATGCTATTTAAGCGG
Organism: Lordiphosa fenestrarum; assembly: GCA_035044985.1. Classification (NCBI taxonomy): domain Eukaryota; kingdom Metazoa; phylum Arthropoda; class Insecta; order Diptera; family Drosophilidae; genus Lordiphosa; species Lordiphosa fenestrarum. Next base: position 67,291 of record JAWNNO010005341.1, on the reverse strand, counting down.
CAACAGTTCGCATCGTGCCCCAAAGATATTTTGAATCGCTTTAGCTGAATAGTTGGCAAATCAGTTTTCGTCAAATCGAAAGTACTTTCCAAGCCACCCGCTTGTGCATGAGCCTATCCACTTTGATCCATTATATTACATATAACCAGGGCTCTTAGAAAGTGGTCCTGCTTTACGTTTTACATGCACTCAGAAACCATGAAAAAGAGGACCGAAATAATACGCTACCTCTGTCTCTCCTTAACGAGCTTAACGGCACTTTGCTGAGCACAATCTGCCGAATGTAATTGGGTAAGAGGGAATCACGATGTTGTGAATCTGGGAGCAGCACATATAATAGCACAATTTGTTTTTTTTTTTGCAATTCCTATAAAAGAATTTGAATTTAACTCTATCTTTTGATAAAAAAAATTAAAATTGTGATAGACACTATTTTTTAATATTTTTAGTAAATTCTTTTACATTAAAAAAATTGTTATTTTCGATTTTTTAATAAAGTTTACAAAATAATATTTATTTTGTAAAATAAAAATAAAAAAAAAATTGAAAATATAATTTTAATTAAAAAAAAATATAGAATACAAATTATTTATCCATGATCAATAATCAGATTTTAGTTTCGAATTTTTAATGAAAATTTTTAAATAATTGTTATTTTTTATTTTTTAAAATAAAATTCAGAAAGATATTTTCTATTTAGAATTTTTAATAATAAAATTGAAAATGGTCAAATCACAATTTTGATTTCTGAACTAACATTTAAGAGTTATTTCTGATTTAAGTAATAATCTTTAAAATTGTAACCGTTACGATCCCTGACAAAAACATCGTGAACTACGGGGAACAAGCCAACTCCAATTTGTCTGGAATTTTTCAATGTCTTGTATGAACAACTTGATTGTAAGGGCAAACCTGCAGATCAAGCAAGCAAATTTGAACAAGTGTTCCCGTTTGGTACCACCAGGAAAATATTTGTGCACAAATAGAGGCAAAGGCTATTTGGCTTATGTTTGCTTGCAAACTATCGACTTAAGGCAAACAAAATGGGAAATTTTCTAGAAATACTTGCACAAACTACTTGCGGTTTTTTCAACCGTTCTGCTGCTCTTTAAGCATTTCCTAAACCAAGGAACTTTGAGCTTATTTCCCTATAATAATCTATCTAACAACTTTCAAATCTGCTTTAAATTTCCGTATTTCCAGATCAATGCTTGGGCAAGAAGAAGCTGGGATGGTCCAAACCCATAAGAACTGATAAATCCTGGAAGAAATTCCTGCATGTGCCCAACCATGGTGATGTCAAGGTGGTGGTCTGTGATAAACATCGCGTTATACGCGTCAACATCTACTACATAGCTCAGCAGTTGGAGTTCTCTGTGAAGGATTTACGTTCACGCCTCAAAATGCCCGAGAAGATTACGGTGCCACAGGATCAGGAAGATCAAATTCATCCTGAAGAGCAACCACTTATAGATAATATTCAATTGTCGGAGACTGCGGACTCGGAATGTGCACACTTCCGGGAGGAGTGCGAGACCAAGCGACAGATAAAGATCCGTGTGTTTGTCAAGCGATTTGTGTTCAGCCTGCAGACCGATAGCCGGGAGAGGGATTACCTCAAGACAGAGGTGTGCAATGTGTATGCCGATGACACCATGTTAGCCTATGATGATGACGATGATGAGCGTGTATTGAGACTGCAGCTACCCAACCTGCAGGTGGACAATCAGTTGTACTCTAGCGGAAAATATGATTTTCCAGTTGTACTCTGTGCCGAACAGTTGTACCGGCGTTACGCTGGCATACCTCAGGTATACGATTTGGATGCTGTCTTTCAGCAACAGGCGACTCGTCGGGGGCCGGTCTCCACGCTGAGTTTCTCCTTTTATCAGGATGAGCTGCAGCTGCAGACTGTGCGCTGTAAATTGCAACCGTTTCGTGTGTACATAGAAGATGCCTATCTAAATCAGTTGCTGGAGACTTTGGTGGAGTGCGAACCCTCCAATTGTGTGCACACTCCTCGCTTGGAGAGCGAGCGTCTTCATCTAGCCGATGGACAGTGTCTGCTGCCCGACGAGGTGGTGGCGCAGGCTTTGTACATTGCCGAGCCGTTGCGCCTGAACAGCTTTACGGTGGAACCCTTGAGTTTACTTCTGTCCGTGCATACTTCGTCAAGACTTTACATAGCTCTGGACCATTCGCCGCTCTCCTTTTCACGATATGAACGACAACAGATTCTAACAGTTCCTTTGCGCTTCGGCCAGTCGTTGGGCTTGCACTACCTAAGTGGAGCCATCTTTGGAGCTGGCTGGGTGGTGGGCTCTCTGGAAATTCTGGGCAGTCCCAGCGGTTTGGCGCGCTCTTTCAGCACTGGACTGCGCGATTTTATCTCCATGCCCGTGCAGGGTCTATTTCGAGGTCCTTGGGGCTTTCTGGTGGGCGTGACCCAAGGCTCGGCCTCGCTGCTACGAAATGTGACGGCCGGCACAGTGAATTCGGTAACCAAATTGGCTGGTTCGGTGGCACGAAATCTGGACCGACTTACCCTGGATGCCGAACACATAGAACTAACTGAGGCCAGACGTCGTGCACGACCCCAAGGCTTCGCCGATGGCCTTACTCAAGGCCTCACCGGCTTGGGCATTAGTTTGCTAGGCGCTGTTGGAGGTCTGGCTCATCATACGCTGGAGGCACGCAGCTCGGTGGGTGTTATTGCAGGGCTGACCAAGGGCATAGTAGGAGCTCTGACCAAACCCATAAGTGGAGCTGCCGAAATGCTGGCCCTGACCGGACAGGGAGTGCTTCATACGGTGGGTTTCAATGCCATGCCACTACAAGTGGAGCCCAGTGTGACGAGGAATGTAGCCCTGCATGCCTGCTCCTACTGCATTTGGCGATACCTGCCCGAAGAGTTAAGCCGGGATCAGATCTTATTTTTCTATGAGATAACATTGCTGGTCCATGACCAACTACGTCCGGCCTTGCTGTTTCTCACCTCATCGGTGTTAGCCATAATGGAATCGGATAGCGATGACCTGACCTTTGCCTCGCCAGTGGTCAAGGTAGATGTGGTGGCTGACCGTGAAGATGCCACCAAACTCTACTTGAGTCTGAAGCCAGAAAAAAACAATGATCTTGAAGGGGTAAGTTTGTAATGGAGAAAAGTTTGTTTTTTTTCGGCTAAGAGCTAAACTTAAGATTAGACCGCTCAAAGGGCGGAAATTAGTTTGACTTAAAACTACGAACAATCTCTGACCTGAGAATTTTTATGTATTAGAACCAGAGGTCGAAAATAACCCACAACACTTATTTTCAATGTGTTTCACACTGACGGAAACACAAAAATCACAAAAATTACTTTTTCTCACAGTGCTTTATTATTTTGAGAAATGTTTTTGTTTTCTCTTGACTGTTAATTTTTGAGAGAACAAATTATCTGTCCATAAAAAACACTTTGAAAAGACACATAAGCTCAAAGGGTTTTTTGTTAACAGTTAAAAGATAACAGAAAAACAAAAGTGGATGTCAATAAGTTGAACTATTCTATTAATTACCATTTATTTAGTGGATATGATTGGACAATGATTTATACAAACTTTTTATTCACCAGTTTTTACATATTCACTGTACCAAAGGCAAACCACCAAGTATATTAACCTTGCTCAAACGCATGTGACAGCTAGAAGGATACATTTCCGACCAAATAAAGTATATATATTCTTGATCAGCATCGACAGCCGAGTCGATGTAGCCATGTCCTCCTGTCCGTATGTCTGTCTGTCGGTAGAACGATCACATCTCTGAGGTAGAAAGAGCTAGAAGACACCTCATATCTCCTACAGTTTTGCAGAGAGATGTTTTGATCACTCAAGAGATATATAGTAATCTGCATTATTTCTTAATCCGTCAAAGAGTTGGGGAAGATCGGATGAACGATAGGCAAGTTATGAGCAAAAGACACTTATTTCTTTTGTCTTAAAAATAAGTGTCTTTGATCAACAGAAACACAGAAAAACCAAAATATGTGTTTCCCACTGAGTGAGACATTTATACTCAAAAGGCAAGGCATTCTCTCTGTTGTGTGGGATATTTCATAGTGTCCCAAAATAACAGTTGTTTTTGTAACACTTCAACAGTTGAGTGGGATATTTTCGACCTCTGATTAGAACCTTTTTATACCTAAGCAGAGGGTATTATAAAATTATCTGAATGTTTGTAACGCTTAGAAGGAAGCATCTCCGACCACATAAAGGACCTTCTGACGTGGATCAAACAATTTTATCAGCACAATTGAGTCGCTTATAACTCCAATGTTTTTTGTCGCACAACTTCATGATCCACCTTTTTCCATTTTTAATGGGTATACAAGGGTATACAAACTTCGGCCTAGCCGAAGTTTACTTTTCTCTATTTTTTAAACTTTGTTTGACCCTGCAAACACTTAGTTATCATAAAAAAGGATATTACATGAATTTGACACATTTTTGTAAACCTGTACAATTTTTTGGAAGTTTTTTCGATTTTCAAAAACTATATCGATTTATTTGCCAGCTCTAGTGCTACATAGTCTTTTATTGTGGCCGCTCCAACGCGTTAGGCTATTTTGTCCGAAAACCTCTTCATTACTAGAAACACCTGGAGTAGGGATTATTATTTGAAAGATACGGCCCCTACTTGTTTGAATCATATCTGTGGGTTGTTGATTAAATTTAATTTGCGTGTCATTTTATGGCGCGTCACAGGGGAATATATGAATTGGGTATACAAATTTGACATAATTAACTTACATTACTGTAGAAGTTTTTCCACAATTTTTATTGCGGAGGCGGGAGGGGGCTTGCCCAAAATTTTAAACCAACTTGATCTCATCTTGAGATTTAGTCTCCGTCTAAGCATTACAAACATCTTTACAATTTTCTTATTCCCTCTGCAAGGAAATAACATTAAAATTTATTAATTTTGTATACTCTTTTATTCTACTTTACTTCCAGCAACTGCACTATACCAACGAGCGCATCATGAAATTCCTAAACGCTTCACGCATCCAAACCATAACCAACGATTCGCTAATTGACTTGCTCCAGCTGCACGATGAAGACCTTGACTTGGAGCGCACTGAACGCCAAACTCAGTGCATTTTCTACATCAAGCCAAACATTGGTGAACATCTGATACACTATCTGAAGGTGATCAGCCGCATCCAAGGCTAAGATATCTAGAAGCTAGATAAAAAATCTGTCCATTCCAACGGTAATGTCTCCGTGTCGTTAAGTATTTTTTCACGGTCCTGTGTACTTTATGCCAAAAAAATAACAACAAAACATAATAGACGCCACTTTTTGTTACCTTTTTGCAATAAATTTAAGAAAGAAAATAAAATGAAAACTGAAATCCAAATCCCTTTGGGCCACGGTTGCCAAGGACAGGACATGCCGCATGCATGCCAATGCCGCAAAAATCCAATTTAATGAAATTGATTTTAGTTAAGACCAACCGCAAGCCAACAATAAAACTTAAAACTATGTGGAAACGAGCAGACCAGACTAACTTGGCGCAAATACCTACGGGCTGACTTGTACCTGCCCTGCTGCGGCCAAAGAAAATGCAGCAGAAAAACCGGGGCTTACATTTACTCGCTCTTATTTCTCGTCGTTTTGAATATAAATTGTTTTGTGCTGCATATTCTTCAGCAAAATCAATTATGGTTTTGGTTTGCACTCAACGCCAGATACCAGGCAAGTTTAATAAGTTAATTAAGCGGGCTGCGTCATTTAGTTTAGGTTTTACATCCAATATAAGCACAAAAGCTCGCCATAATGGAAAAAGTAAACCACGAGATTTTTCTTTTGCCTAAAACAAAGAAAAGGGAACTCTTCAACAGCGATGGGCACCAAAATCTAAACAAAGGACGCTTAAACAACAATCAGTTCGTTGCCCACATTAATTAACTACTGAATTTTAACTCGCTTTTAACTTGCTGTTGGCATTTCCGTGCTAAGTTAAAAATAAAGGGCAGGGCGTCGGAGCCAAACTGGGCCATTATTTAACCAACGCTGCTTTGCACTTTCAATTTAAATAGTAAAGAAGTGGTGTTAAAGAAGTGAATGGCGCCTAGAAATTATTGGAATAATATTGGACAACCTGAGAACAAAGTGGAAGCACTTCAGAGAACACTTAAAAAGATGAGATTAGGAGTGTTGAACCTCAATCTGAATGGGAGCGACTAATCACTGCTCACACCAGAGTCCGAGGAACAGTCAAATCAGCGAGCTGCTTCGTTTGAAAAAGCACGTTCGCCATCTCCAACGACCATAAATTTTACTATGGTTAGCTTCCCAACCCAGCTTATTCTTATGATTTAGCACCCTGCGATTACGTCCCCTTCCAATACCTAAGGAAAATATCTCTGATACCCAAAGTTTCTCGCTTTTTAAACTGCCAACGTCTGTCCCTTATTAAAGCACCTGGTTGGCCTTAACTTAATGTTTTTGACAAGTCTCGCGAGGCCGCACTCGTGCACACGTCGCACATTTGTGATTCGGGGCCTCGTCCGTCTATTGTTTAATGTTGGTTAAAGATGTGCATTTAACGACTCGACTGGTACCCGCCCTAAAGTTGCGTCTTTTTTGTCTTCCGTTTCCGCTTTTGTTAAAATACATTTGTATGTATGCATGCATGTATGCCTAGCGCTGGAAAGTTGACAACGAATCCTGTGGGCTGCCGTTTCCGATTTTCTTTTGTTTTTTCTTGGGAGTGTTCTTAGGCAAATGGTTTTCACCGTTCTGCATGCACACACACACACACTGCTAAGTGTGTGCTCGGAAGATGGCAAATGGGATCAGCATTTACTCTCGTCTAAATTTTACTTAATACAATATTACAAAGGAGCTTCGAATTGTGTATGTAAAAAACATTTTCTGAAAAAATATAAATCGAAGAAAAATAAACTCCCAAATCTATCAGTTCATACCTAAATTGTCAATATTCTTAATCGAAACATAAATTTATTTCGGGGTTCAATTTATCTGGCCTGTTTTCGATATCACTTTAGTGAAATTGAATGTGGTACATGTAGCGTTTTGTAGATAGATTATTTCATCTCAAAATATGAACAGAATGTTGTCTCAAGTTTTGAAAACAAATGTGTTCCGAATGTTCTTGAAATGGACAGAATTCAGCTCAGCACCAAAAAGAAAAAGCAGCCACTCAGACGTGCGGCTTCAGAATTTGTTATACTCTGTACCGTAGGTACATAGAGTATTATAAGTTTGTGCAAAAGTATGTAACATCCAGAAGGAAGCGTCTCCGACCCCATAAAGTATATATATTCTTGATCAGCATCAACAGCCGAGTCGATATAGCCATGTCCGTCTGTCCGTCTGTCTGTCCGTATGAACGCACAGATCTCAGAGATGGTAAGAGATAGAGGTTTGACATGTATGGGACATATGCTTCTTATGTCTGCAGGCAGATCAAGTTTATTTTCAATTTTGGCCACGCCCCCTCCCGCCCCCGCAATTTAAAAAAAAACGTCATATCTCCCACAGTTTTGAAGATAGATGGCTTGTTCCTTCTGGACATATTTAGTTATTAGAATAACTTATCGATCTGCCAAAGGAATGAAGAAGATCGGATGAACGGTTTTCGAGTTATGATCAAAAGACAAAATTTCTTGGTACAGAGTATGTTATAGTCGGGCTTGACCGACTTTCTTTCTTGTTTTTTTTTTGTATTTCAAATATTTACAAAGAACCAGGGATCGCAAATAAGAGTTATGATTTTAAAAAAATCAAACCTTAAAAAAATAATTAAGATGATTGAAAATATTTTAGATATACTTATTCAGTATGCAGGATTCTGTAAACAGGATACCTTTACCTTTATTTTGAATTTTTATTATAAAAATTAATTTTAAGTCTTGCCTTGTCTTGTCCTGATAGGATCAACAATGAGGATTCTGAAGTAAAAAAATTAACAAATCGGTGGCAAGAAACCGAGGTATGAACTTCGAAAAGTGACCAATATATATAAAGGACTCGTGGAGACACCACCCCTCCCCCATCTTTCTCAATCATGAAACTTAAAAATTAAATTAATCAAATTTACCATTATTTCAAGCAGGGATGCAATTCGGCTCTGAACCAACCCGTCGCCAAATCGCTAATTCTAGGTAAAATGCTGATTCTTTGGAAATGCTGATCCGATTCGAAATCCAACAAAACAAAACGGTTCGGCTCAGTTTACTAACGAGTTTTAAGACGTAAATGGAATTGATACGAACTGATCCTTATCGAAACCGATAGCTATTGTGTAGTTTTTATGGTTGAGCTGACCAACATTTACATTCTCTAGTTGTTTATAGTCATATTGATACATCTTGGAGTATACTCATTAATTTGTGTAAGGGATATTATTCTTCGTAGTAAAATTAGTTAAATAAGATAAACACAATTTTTGGTTCTGAGTTAAAACAAATTGTATTGAAAGCGATTGGCATTTAAGCATGAAATGAGACGGAACGCCAGTAGCTCAGTGGATGTCTCTTATAATTCTAAAACGTCTAGGTTCTTGGTTCAAATCCCGGTAGAGGCATCTTTTTTATACTTTGTGCCGTAGGTACATAGAGTATTATAAGTTTGTGCAAAAGTATGTAACATCCAGAAGGAAGCATCTCCGACCTTATAAAGTATATATATTTTTGATCAGCATCAACATCCGAGTCATGTCCGTCTGTCTGTCCGTATGAACGCACAGATCTCAGAGATGGTAAGAGATAGAGGTTTAACATGTATGGGACATATGCTTCCTATGTCTGCAGGCAGATCCAGTTTATTTTCCATTTTGGTCACGCCCCCTCCCGCCCCCGCAATTTAGAAAAAACGTCATATCTCCCACAGTTTTGAAGATAGATGGCTTGTTAAATTGGCAAATTTAATTATTAGGATAGCTTATTGATCCGTCAAAGGAATGGTGAAAATCGGATGAACTGTTTTCGAGTTATGAAGAAACGAACCTATCTTTAAAACTATGGGAGATATGACGTTATTCTAAATTGCAGGGGCGGGAGGGGCCGTGGCCAAAATTGAAAATAAACTTGATCTGCCTGCAGACATAAGAAGCATATGTCCCATACATGTCAATCCTCTATCTCTTACCATCTCTGAGATCTGTGCGTTCATACGGACAGTCAGACGGACAGACTGACAGACGGACATGGCTATATCGACTCGGCTGTTGATGCTGATCAAGAATATATATACTTCTGGCTGTTACATACTTTTGCACAAACTTAATATACTCTATGTACCTACGGTACAGTGTATAAAAATATAACTGTTACGGTCCCTGCAAAAAACTGAAAATATTTACGAACATCAGCATTTTGCTTTCTCAAAAACAATTTCTTGAAGTGAGAAACTCCGTATATGATTACTTTTTCTGAACGAATGTGCTCATACTGAGTCCAATCAAATTCTATGCGTACAGGAAACACTTTGCCATGTTCGAATTCGACAAATTTTGTCGAAAGTGAAACCTGGAAAAGGGCTGTGTGTATAACTTCAGGACTTAGAGTCTGACATTGCTTTTAAACAATCTCAATGTCATTATTGAAAAGCTTTTCAAAAGAAGAATCTTAGTTTCAACGCAACGTCTGCTTTCGGAAAATGGAAGAAAGCCTTATCTGAAGTTTCAAAGCATGGCACTGGCTCCGTTTAAAATTTAGATATGCATCTTGACTAAATAACGACTTAAGTACACACAAAGAAATGTAGCACGAATCGGCAAGCACGATTTCTGCTTCAATTTAGAATTTTTCTTCTTGATTTTTTTAAGACGAAATCTGCTCGAATACAAGCAGACAAACGTTCTTGACTTTGAGCTTGATGGCAAGGGAAGTGCGGGGAGCCACAAGTGGAGAGAGCAAACAACAAATGAGAACAATTCTCTCTCTCACTCTCAGAATTGCCAATGGATGTTGCCTACAATTTATACCGAGAATTCGCCGCTGCTTTGTCTAAACGCGTTGTGGCGGTGCCGGCTGAGATGTCGGTGTCGGTGAGTGTTGCAGTCTTCGAGGCCCTGAGTTCAAGTCCCAGTTGAGGAAAGTACAAAATAAAATTCTTAAATGGCATTTAAAAATTAATCACAATTTATTAGGAGAGGAGAGTGGCATTGGGGCGTGAGGATTTTGAGGTGGTGTGGTGTGTGCGTGTTGCGATGTATCTTCCGTGCTACTCTTTGGAATCGAAACTTTTTAATTTTTGCAACCAAGATAAACTATTCTAAGAGTCGAGAATATTTATGCTTGCATCGAAGAAGATCTCTTCTTGGATCCAAGACTATTTATGCTTGATATCAAGAAGACTAATTCTAAGACCAAGAATATTCTTCTCGAAAATCTATGCTTGATTTCAAGATTTTTCTTTTTGGATCCGAGAATTTTCGATGTTGCCGTACTTTTGACATCGAATATTCTTGATATCAAGCACGATCTTGATTTTTTCTCTGAGTGTAATTTTTCAAACCGAACCCATTTCCAAAGAGATGAGGTCCGATTTGGGGTCAGGTTGGGAAAGTCAAAAATGAAAGAGGTTCAATTTATGGTCCAGTTCGAGGTACCCAAAAAACCCGTGGTTCGGTTCAGGACCGGCTTCCACTTGCATCTCAACTTTCCGAAACCAAAATTTGGAAGCCTACAAACTTTGTCGCTTTATAGGCTTATCTTGTGGCGAGGGTGGTCGCCGTTGAATGGGTGTGTGTTTATTATAAGGATAACTATTTTATTTCTGACAATATCTTAGAAGGTACAATTTAAACTTGATTGTTTTGATGTGCTGATGCCGAGAGAGACGCCGACTCGATTAGTGTGACTGTTTGTCGTCTCTTCTTTTTTTGGCATTCCGCGGGAAGTCTTTGTGACCGCTTACACCACAGGCTTATCACATTGAGCACATCTCAGCGGAACGCATGGAATTTTTGAAAGATGTGAAATAGCGATTCACATGGACAACATCTAACATATTCAGTCGTAGTAATTTGGCAAAATGCTCAGAAAAAATTGATCAAAATGAATTTTGATGAAAAATTTACAAAAACTTTCATTCGGCAGCTTGCAGATTTTGTCAATAATGAGCTGCTGATCATGAGATCCAAGAAGCGGTTTGGCACATTTGGGAGAAAGACATTCCAGACAACAATGAGCACATCTTTAAAAAGAGAGAATATTATCTAAATCAAAAATAAAATTTTATCCAACTGGTTTCTTTGGCAGACATTTTTGAACCAAAAACACTGATTAAAACGAAATGCAAAAGGAACTTCCCCAAAAGATGTTGGAATGATGATCCAATTTCAGCACGGGAACAAAATATGGAACATCTTCAATAATGCTGTTAGATGTTTCTCAGTGCGAATAGCTTATTAAGATGTCAAGGTTTTAAGAGATCTGCGACGGAAGTAATTAAGCTTACTTGGTCGTACTGTGACCAACACAACAACACACTCGGTCACACTAATCAATATACAGTGTTTTGTCTTGCTAAAATAGTGGGCAGCTCTTCTTAAAGCAACCTAAAGTTTTGAAACCTGTTTTATTATGATACTCAAAAGTTATTTGGCTACTGTCATCGACTACAAGTTTAAGCAAATAACATTGATTTTCCAAATTTTTGCTAATTATATTTAGGAATTGAAAATGAGCTAGCGCAATTGTAATTACAGTGCGGCTCAAACAAAGTAAGTGTAATCTTCTCGTTTTTAGTTCAACTTCAGTTGATCGCTGAAGTCTTGAAAGTACAAGAAGGGCGGCGCAATATCGTTAGTTTTTCACAGTCACAAGTGCCAGGCCGAGCTTCTCTCAATCTTCGGGATAGTGTGCTTCTAATTTTCGCACAAGAGAAAGGAACCTTCAGTTTCACGCTGAATTCGAACAGCAAAGTTTGAGGAGCTTTTTAATAAAGAGGCGTCTTAAATTATACTTCTATATTAAATATTCCTTGGCGATGGACACGCCTGGACCGCAGTGGCCGAGCAAATTTCGCTGTATACACCGAAGCAACCCGAACGCATGCCGAGGCTTGTGAAAAGAGAGCAAACAGCTTTTTAATCGCTGGTCAGCAATCGAAGAAGTGGGATTTATCGCACACTCACGGAGGAAAAGGTTTGTTATCCCATAAAATAAACATTTTGTTATCACTAAGAAGAGAACAGCGAAGAATCACTTTCTTATCCAAATGAAGAGATTATATCCTTTCCTATCCTAATCCCCAGAAAAGATTTATTCCAATCTTCCAGACGAAACGCTCACCTACCACCCAGAAGTGTCGCATAGTATACTTTTTGGGGCAAGCTGTAGAAATCCTTTCTTTTAAAATTTCAATTACGTTTAGTTGCCTCACTCCTAAGTCTGCTTTACGAGTATCCTCGTTCAATTGCTCGCCTTACCCCATGAATATTAATTTTCTCTTTAAGCTGAAATTACTAGTTGGTAAATTAGATGTGCATATTTGTAATCTGAAACGGCAATGGCTTTCGTCGATTGATTGGGAATTGATACACGCTCCTTCAAGCCTAATGAGTTGCATTTAAAATGCGTTCAGTGTGGTTAAATGAAATCTAAATGGAATCACTTAAACGCAAACCCTCAAGCAATTAAGACAAGGCCAACAACAACTGATGCATTATGGTGAACTCACCTTGTGCAGGGCATCCCGGAGGCTGCATAAATAAGTGCGCGGATTTTTGCTTTCATTTGTCAAGTAGGTATGCGCATAAAAAACAAATTTCACTTATGTGTATGGAAATTCATGAGAGTGCCTTCGACTGGCGGTGAGTGGAGCATAGAAATGGGCGAACATCTATGCAAATATTACAAGGAGCAGACCCCAAGCGACTCAAATCCGCGTCCACGCGGGACTTTCAGTCAGAGGTACAGCATTGTATGTAGGTTTATGTAGCAGGCACACAAACACGCACATAAAGCAAATAAAAGCAAATGCAATTTTCTCAAAAACGGTTACTTATAAAAAATTGATGCGCCAACACGCACACATACATATGGGAGTGGTTAAGCAGACTGAAGAGACGCCGGATGTTTCACATATGTTTCCGAGCGAAATTCGCCCATAGGCAGTCGGATTATTCATATTTACAAACGATTTGTATACTCTCACAGCAAGTTATATAGAGCTTTTCACAATGCTGGTGAACATTTCATAATTTAATTGGCCTCTTAGCCACTTCTTTATATGCCTCGACTTGACTGCTTTCCTGAACTTGTTTTTTGATTAGTTTTAAATGAAATTCTTACAAATTTAAATGACTCTTTCCCCTCATGCGCATACGAGAAACTTACGCCTTTCCGTTCAGGTATTTAATTATACGAAAATCGCACTTTTATGAGTATCTTGATTAGAGTAAATCGAGACAGTGTCTGTCTAATTGTTCCAGTCTTTTATGTGTGCAGAGTGGAGTAAAAATATGTGCTAATGGTTATTACTTTGCAATGATTTCATTTCACGCAAATTTAAGTTTCTTTCAGCTTACAGGATATTCTGCAGTCGGGCTTGTTAGTTTTAAAAGCGAACATTTAGCTTGGTTCACCAAATGTATATGATGCGGCAATTGACAATGGACGAGTGACAAGTGAAGGCACCAGAAATAAAGGAAGTGAAATAAAACTATGTAACTTAGCACAAGTAAGACAAGAATCGATACCCTCAAACTTTTACGCCTTTATCCGGTCTAGTGGGCAGAAAGTATTGTGGTTTGTGCCATGAGGATTTGTTTCTGCATGTGTGACTCACATAGTATACTCGTATTTCGGCGGCTGACAGTGTCTTTAATGTTCGTTAGCTGTGTTCTTGGCTGATGCCTGCTTGTTAAGCCAGCATCAGTGCGCACACATTCCTAACATTGTGCATGTTGTTCTGATTTGTACGTATCTTACAATAAGAGCTTCGAATGACTACTTTTTGAAGTGCTGCGTACTCTGCATGCTGCATTGAGTGCCGCTGATTGCCGGTGACTAAACTGAGACAGCAGTAACTGTCAGTGTTCCCTGCCTGCCTTGTAGGTTACTTATAAAGTCTCAATTTGCTGGCTTCTTGTGTTACTTTTTAGATAAAACTGGACCACAATGATGATTGCCTGGATCAGGGAAAGGACCCTGAGAAAAAAATCAATCTAAAACCAAGATTATAGTCTCGAAACCGAGACGAATCGGTAACAAAAATGCTCAAAGCAGGGAAAATCTCAACCCCGAGATTATAATCTCAATTTAAATCTTAACTAACCAATCTTGGACTAAGATCGTTTCTACTCGAATTTAAGATGAAACAATCTCATATTATATTATAAGTTTGTGCAAAAGTATGTAACATCCAGAAGGAAGCATCTCCGACCCCATAAAGTATATATATTCTTGATCAGCATCAACAGACGAGTCGATATAGCCATGTCCGTCTGTCCGTCTGTCCGTCCGTCCGTCCGTCCGTCTGTCTGTTCGTATGAACGCACAGATCTCAGAGATGGTAAGAGATACAGGTTTGACATGTATGGGACATATGCCTCTTATGTCTGCAGGCAGATCAAGTTTATTTTCAATTTTGGCCACGCCCCCTCCCGCCCCCGCAATATGGAAAAAACGTCATATCTCCCACAGTTTTGAAGATAGATGGCTTGTTCCTTTTGGACATATTTAGTTATTAGGATAACTTATCGATCCGCCAAAGAAATGAAGAAGATCGGATGAACGGTTTTCGAGTTATGCTCAAAAGACAAATTTTCTTGGTACAGAGTATGTTATACTAGTAGTAGTCGGGCTTGACCGACTTTCTTTCTTGTTTTTAGAATGAAGAGTAAAATAAAAAAAAATTATTTTTGATTTATTTTTATTTTAGTATAATTATTAAATTTTTTTAAATTTATATTTTCAACTTTCCCCGTCCGGGGTCGGTACCTCGGGCGACTACGTAACACGAACTTGCATGGCAACTTAACCAGCTCGACCACCAGCCAAATGCTAGGCGCCGCGGCAAAACTGAGTAAAACCTCTCAGCCCTGTGTTAAAGATAATCAAACAGTTGCCTTAGGTCGCGAGTTCAAACCCCACTGGAGGCATATATTTTTTTTTTTGCGCTTTAATTCAAAATTCCATTTTTTTTATTTTAGTTTTTCTGGAGACTACATAGGTAAACATTTTTAAGCTGAATCTTTACAGAGAACTGTAGAAGGGTTGATAAGTACATTGAGAGATGGCAAAATCTTGATTTTGAGATTTTCAATCTCATTTCAAGTTTTTTCAATCTTTTTTTTTAAGATTGCAACCGTCCCGAAAAAGAGATTTTCCATCTAGGCTATAGATTGATTTTTTTTTCTCAGTGGAAGCTTCTTAGAATTCGAAACGGGCTTACTACGAGGGTTCAGAATGAATAGTAAACCCCGATTGAAATTGTTTTTTTTTCTTTGCAAAACATACACTGAAAAAAGAAATCCGAAACGAGATTAAAAACAGGGTAATTCCGCATATTCTTAAGCCGACCCCGGAAGATATTGATTTCATTTCCACTTTTTTTCCCGGTTCGCATTGATTTCAAATTTTTTTTTCTGTGTGTGATTTCGATGAATGGAGAAAAGTTTTTGGGGCTGTTGTTTGCGTATATTTCTTATGTAAGACCGCTGGTTTTAAGTGCCTTACAATTAGAATTTTTAATTTTTGGGTCAAAAGCGCTACTTTAATCGTTATTTCTTCTATTTTTCCACAATTCGTTAGCAAAAGATACTATTTTTGTATTTGAAGAATATCTATAAGAATTATTTCCAATTCTTCTAGATGTTCTTCTTATTATTGAGTCATTATTTACACAGAGAAGTCCAAATTTGTAAGAACGGGCCCTACACGAAAAAATGGGCACGGGAAGGCGAAGTCGACCTTCTGAAAAACCTACAGCTTACATTTATTAACATACCCAGTCTGGGCTTGAAGCTCATTTACTTTGTCTCGGGAACTTACAACACAATTGCCGGCATCTCAGCCCTACTACCATCAAGCACTCGCGCGGCACTGTCGCAAATCACAGTAATGAAGGGAAGCGGCAATCGGTGATGAGCGAATGGGATCAACAACACGTTTCATGTAATTCTTTTTTGTACCCGAATTGGCAAGCATTTTATCTGCTCCAATTTAGTTTTTTTTCTGCATGTTAAATGGTATTTAATTAAATGAATGTGTGAGGGTGGTGGCAACTCTAGTGCCATCGCGTCATATCTTTCAAAGAAAATCTATTTATTCTGTTCCTTTTTAAAGAACTGATTTTCAGACACAATTTGTTTGTATAGGAGTCTGCACTGTTATGCCAAACCCAAATAGTTGAATGAAAATTAACAAAAGTTTAGCTGAAATTTTAGATTTAGTCATTCAATATTCCTCTTTAACGTCCGGGGAAGATTAGTTTATTAGCAATTGAATAATAAATGAACCTAAAACCTGGAATTCGATGTTTTTTAAAACCCAATACGCAAATGGAACCATATTTTCATTTCAGAATGATGCTTATTTCGAATTTTAACTTGCACATTGACAAAATTGTACATGCGAAAGGGCATTTACTGCTCGGCTCCTTTTCTGATTTTTTTTTGTACAACATTACTTTACCACAAAAGTAACTTTGGGGGAGGGTGTAATGTGGGGTCTGAGTTGGTTACGCCATCTAGGCGCCACGTGTCAAACGAAAGGCTCCCTTTGATAGGTTAAATTTCATCAATCTGTTGCTCGTCAAATGAAACCGCGCTATTTACGAATAAAAGGGAAATGTTAATATTCAATTTTGAAGTAATACGCTTTATTCGCAAAAAGTTTCTTCTCTTCACATTTACAGATACATATTTATATATTGATATATTTATATTTACACATACATAGCCATTGATGAATTGTAACTCAGATATTTTGTACAAGCGGGCGGGTTAATAGTGAAGAAGGGTCGAAAGAAGTAACTATGCCAACTAAGTAGTTACAAATATTTACAATTAAGGGTAAAAAGTCTTCATTTGCTTACAATCGTTAGATATAAGAATTTTTTATTTTAGCATCTAACTAAATACTTACATTCATATCTAAATGGATTGCTAAAACGTCACTCGAACCTACACTAGACACTTAGGGAAGAAATGGCCAAGGGGTGTTATCTTAGGTAATGATATGGAGAAAGGTAGGTAAAGTTTTTAAGCGAATTGATCATCTTTCTGAAAAGTCATTGGTAATTAGGCTGCAAATGATATTCAGACAGTTAATTGGCTTGGACACTCAGCGTGTGATGAAGCGGAGGGAAAAGTCGCTCTTCTACATTTAGTGGGATAGAAACTGGCCAAACATACGACACCAAGGCGCACAACTTTTTCTACATGAGACTTCGTGAAGTAAAACTGAATAGGTCACAGCACACTTTCAAACTGGGCTTAGAAATCAACGAATGTAAATAATGATGACACTAGGCAACAAGTTCCAGTATATTAAAGGGTTGGTCGTGATTCTAGATGGTTTTCGTAAAACGGTTTGGGTAAATTGAGCTTAGATCTGCTTACTAGGCATCTTTTTTTTACCTTTTTTAAGCTCGTTTAATGGGAAACATGTCGTTCACTGTTATTTTAACCTAAATAACTATTTCTTAGCTTTAAACTTTACCATTCCAAATATTTTTGAGATATTTTAAGCGAAGAAACACCAGTTTAGTTACAAGTGTTCAAAATGAGCAAATGCTGTTCTGTGTTCATAAGAATTCAATAAAAAAATCTAGCCAACTACAGTGATTTTGTATTGTTTTTTTTTTGGGCAGTAGGCCATTTAAAAATTTTGAGCGCATGTATTGAATATGGTGTAATTTCGTGTAAAAAAATTCGCTTAATTGTTTGGAATATCTTACTTTAAAGCTAAGAAGAAATACTTTACTTTAGTATCAAAGAGATGAAAAACAATACTACAAATTCCCCAGAAACGAAAACAACTATAGTTCCAAACCGATTCTCTAATTATCGAAAATCACCTTCAATATACTGTGAAAGGTCTAACTTTGTTATCTTGTGTAATTTAAGATTTTAAAGATAAAGCAATTTACTTGTAATAAAATGTGACGGAGAGAATTATAAAATTTAACGAGAGTTCATTTTTGCCTTATTTGGGGGGCACAGCGTAAAGTGTGCTCTAACTATGCTTACATTCACTCTGTCAATTAGTTAACAATATCCATTTGGTTTAATTCTAAATTCGAGACATCATTCACATCGCCTTACAGCCAGGTGCGATCATTGGTTGTTGCTTCATTACCATTTCCCGAAACTGTGGGCTGGCCACCATTGTTGGTGCGCCGATAGTTATTGTTGTAGGGCAATGAGCACACAATTTGTGTCTGCATTTCCACACTTTCCTGCAGAGCGGCCACGCTAGTGGGTTGCTGTCAGGAGTACAGTTGGGTGGTGGTCGAGGTGCTGGTGCTAGTCTCTGCACCAGTGGTGGATGTTTGTCCCGTCCAAAGTTGTTGCATCTCCTGTTGATAGGTGGATCTTCTGCTATGCTCCGAAGGAGCCGAATGTCGTTGCATTGACTCGTGACCCGTGCGTAGTGTGGCATTCCGCAATACACCTGGAACGGAAAGTTGATGCAGCAAAGCCGTAGCCAGAGGTCCCTTGTGTGTCCTCACTTACCGCAATGCGAAATTCGATGCGATTTGGGCGAACTGGGACAGGCATAGAGTATGGATTTCTGTGTGTCTATCAAAGGGAATCTCATTAGTGCATTTCACAGATTTGCTGGTTTGCTAAGTAGTCACCATTCCGTTTGATGCGATTGTGATCTGGAGAACCGGAGCAGGAGTAACGGGAGGTAAGATTTTCACGGCGATTGAGCGTTTCGGCACCTAACCGCACAAAGGGACACCAGCGAAAGACCATTTTGAATCCGTAGCGAAAACTGTAAAGGGAAAATGCAAACGGCAATAGCCTTGTTAATCAACGGAAACCAATGGGAGTTTGCAAGGGAAAATTATATTTTAGGGTTGGAAAGTTCATCGATAATTTTTCTTCCAACAAAATGATTTTCATCCTATGGACTTGAAACTCGGTTTGTAAAGATATTCTGCGAAATTATTTCTGATTTTATTTTTCGTTGTTGAAAAATCTACCGCAGGGGTGTGGGAAAATGATTCTATAATTTATGAAAATCCACCTATAAGATCGATTATTGTGGTCAGGTTTCTAGCCAATCAAGTGTAGTTCAGCTTGAAGGCTCCAAGAACCAATTAGATGGGATGGGATGGCCCCCCAAGGCCAGTTGTTATTTTCTAGCCAATCTGACTATAGTTCAAACTATTTTCCAATCCTACAACTATCATGCCCGTAGCAACGCAGGGACAATCGGTCATTCGATTTTTTCGCCACGGATGAAATCTCTGGTTTGGTTTGGTTACTTTCAAAAACCACCTTTACCAAAAGCCTTGACACATTTTTGGAACACATCGCATAATAGTGTTTTAGGTTTTCATTATTTTAATATACTTTTTCGAGGTTTTTAGGACACGCACTTTTTCGAAACGTCTTAGTTAATAACCTTACGAAGCCAAAATCGAAAAGGACCACCTAAAATTAAAAAATATTTACATTTAAGTTGCTCAAGGCAACAAAATAAGGTCTTTTCAGGATGCTGAAGTGCTGGAAAGTAATTCTAGATGACTTTTGTGCGCTGAAAACGAATGTGTTTTCGAATATGCTCCGTCTCGTCTAGATGATTAGTAATTTGAAATACTTAAAACGTTTCTTTAAAGTAAGGCTGTCGATATTTTATCGATATATCATGAATCAATATGATTGTTTGACGATAAGGGTTATTCCGATATGATATTTTTTGTGCCTATATATCGATATGTCCATATTGTTAAAAACGATATAACAGAAGAAAAAACTCCTAGTGGTCTTATAGTCGTAGACGTTCTTTAATATTTTTTCCGGGCTTGTGTAAGCTTTAGAAAACAACGATATTATCGATATATCGATGTTTCTTGGTCTCGATATTTAGAATATCGATATTGAAAATTTAGATTTTTGATATCGATATTGATATTTTGTTAGAAATCGACAACCCTAGTTCTTTAAACTTCTTAATAGCGAATCTCAAGGGACAAAAATAAACGTCATTAAATACAAAATTTGTAGCATTGAATTGTTTTAATACTGAACGAAATTGCAGTGTTCTAAATAAATTCTCCACAAATGAGAATTCGTTATACAGAACTTCGTAACAGAGAAGTTCGACTGTACCATTTTGAATACATGTGCTCAAAATTATTAAATTGTTTACTGCCCAACAATATGCTATGCAAAGTCTGTATAGTTGGTCAGAGATTCGTATTGTATCCTTTTAAAAATTTAAAAACAAATTTTTTTAAATTAGGGCAACATAAAATATGGTTCTTTTTGAACACATGTACTTAAAATGGTATATAATCGCTTATAAAAATCGTAGAAATATTTGGGATTGTTGATTTTAAATCTAAGAATTGGTAAGTGAGCCAAAAAAAAAAATGAAAATTATCTCCATAAATCGAACCAAAGAAGGTAAATAAATACCTCAAATGCAGATTTAAGCTCGAATTAACAAATTGCCGATAAAAGGTTCGAGTTCAGCACACGATAATCCTTACTTACTTTAACATTTCATTAACATTATTTTATTCTATGCTGAAATCTCGGAGTCTGAGTCTATATACTTGCCTTATAATGTTCAAGATTATTTTATAAGATAGAAGGGACAACAACTTTTAAATATTGGTAAACCCACAAGCGAGATCGGAAAATGGTAAATTATTGGACCCACTTATGTGTGTATGTTTAGTAAATTTTTTAATATAATACAGGTTTCCTATCTTTCTTAGATTGTACGAGTATTTCTCTACGGAACGATACTATTTAATAAGATGTTTTGCGTGTATGAGAAGCACTAATACCTATATAAGAAGATTAAAGCAATTCTAATGTTTTCTAAGAATTAAATTTAAAAATTCCAGCACAAGTTCACTTAAGAACTTCCAATATTACGAGGTCCAAAATCAGCAACGGGCCTTCCGAATCGTAACGAATCCAAGCCGCGGTTCAGTTAGCTCCTAAGAGCCACGGCTTAAGATCTGTGTGAACCACTATACCGAATCCCCTGGCTTAAGCTTTTATATAAAGAAAGTAAGTTTTCTAATCTTTAGGATCAGTGCATTGTCTTTTATCTAGATATCACTATTTTTGGGAACAGAAATAATGCCAAAGTCGTTTTGCAAAGTGGAGAGCAGTCCTCGCATATTTATGTATAGTATGAAAAGCCTTGGTAAATGATGTCGCTTACGAACGATTCTTTGATAAAAACACTGACAGCAATTCCAAACAGGTGCGGAAATTTAATCATCCCAGAATTATTTAGTTAACAATGGGAATATTCATCGAATCTTAAATTTAAGGCCGTGGTTTTCGCAGAAGTCCTGTTTTTTGCATTTGTGGAATATTTCAATGAGATACGTTTATTTGCCAGCTAAGGCAAAAATAAGTTATATAGCTCGGCAGGCATAGGTTCGACAGGTTCAGAAACCGATTGACGAAAGGAAGAGTGGGCTACAATTCTGCAGAATTATTAATTTGAATATTATTTATTAAGTTCAATGTGGACGTTCGGTTTTTCATGAGTGTGCTGTGCGTATGGGAAACTTTGCACACAGACAGCACACTTATGTTACATCGAAGGTCCACGCTGCACGTTTCCCTGACATTTACTTGTAAACTCAGAGAAAAAATGAAGAATTTCGTACTTAGATCCTGAATGTTGTGTCAGAAGCAGGGCTGCAAGCCAAAACGAGAGCGCAAGTTAAAGTCGGCCCTGCCCGACTTCGAAATACCCGTTACTCAGCTCAGCTCGGATAAGCATGCAAAATTTTTTTAACTCGGCCATTTATTATCCGATCCTTTTGAAAATTTTGTGAGATTGCAGATATTGGCCACATAGACTACACTGCATATGAGCTCGATATCTTAAAAACTGTGGGAGTTATTCAATATTTTTTATTGCGGGGGCGGGAGGGGGCGTGGCCAAAATTTGAAACAAACTTGATCTGCCTACAGACAATACTAGCTTACGTATAAAATTTGGTTCCTCTAGCTCTTCTAGTCTCTGAGATCTAGGTGTTCATACAGACGGACGGACGGACGGACGGACGGACGGACGGACAGACGGACATGGCTATATCGACTCGGCTGTTGATGCTGATGAAGAATATATATACTTTATGATATCGGAGATGCTTCCTTCTGCCTGTTACATACATTTGCACGACTTTAGTATACCCTTTTTACTCTACTAGTAACGGGTATAAAAATTAAATGGTTAAGGTTCGGAAATTTAAGGCTCGAGGTTTTTGGGAGAAGGTTTTGGTTCGAACCTTGGTTCATTCTATACTTTATACAACATTAATAATTGATGTGTTCTACGTGCTTTAAAAAAAGCATTCAACCTAAAAACTCCCAAATTGTACGTGAACCGAGTGGGTTTTGGTTCGGAATTGGTTAGTAGAACACATGGAAATATTCAATATATAATTTAAAGTTAAGTGAAATTCCATTTCGTAGTTTACGTAGAAAAATATTACCAAAATAATGGTGTATTCTTGCTTTTGAGAATTATTTAACAAGCTAGATATAACAAGAAATATTTAGGTGGCGATTTCATATGGAAATCTAAACGTTTTGCCAGATTTTTTTTCCACTTTTCTGCCTATTTTAGGAGTCAGTCGCACCAAATAACAGATGGAGTCGGTAGACAGAAGGTCAAATTTTTGTGACTATCAGTTTTGTTGAACCGAACCGAAATTTCAGCTTTAATTTCTAAAGAACTTCGGTTCGAGCCGTTTCGGTTCAAAACCGGTTTGCAGCCTTGGTCAGAAGTTCGAAAAGAATAGAAATTCTTGATCCAAGAGCAGAATTCTTTATCCAAGTATGAATTTGTGATCCCGTTTTTTTCAAACCAAGAGTTTCATTACTTGAACCAAGAACAAACCATTCCCAAATCAAGTAAAAACTTCTTCAAGTGCCAGGCATTCTCAAATCCATGAATGCTCTTTCTTGAATCAAGAGCATAGTGCATTGTGAGATTGATTACTCTTGTATTAAGAGTTTTTTAGATGCCAATCATACAACAACTTAAAATTAGTCGATTTATCAATTTTGTGTAAATTTATTTCATTGAAAATTAATTGTTAAACCATGTATCAAGATTTAGAAGGCTTACACAAAACCACAAAGCCGCAGCAGTTTTTCCCTTCCGTCTCTCCATGTCAGTATTGGTATAAGTGCTTGGGAATTCCAAAGCAACATGCGGACCCAACGCTATTGGGATTGCTCTCCTCTCTCAGTTTCTTATACCCAACTCCCTTGGCCAAAAAACACCAAACTGACAACGAATCTGGCTCGATTTTGTGATCGAAATTCTCGCAAACTTAAGAGCCAAACTATTTTTTTTTAAGAGCGTACGTACTTAAATTATTCGTTTTTTCTGGGTTTATGGCCGTTACTCATCTTGTTGTTTTAGGGACTTTAGCTGAACCAAGGTGCCAATCAATAACTTTAAAACCAAAATTTCCGAACATTAACTATTGTTATATTTTGGTTCAAACCAGCGAATCGGATCTAAGATATATTAGAACATAGCATCCAAAGTTTCAAATTAGTCTGCGAATTTGTTTTATTTATGATTTAAATATTTAATTGTTTATGGAAGTCACACCTAACTTTAAAGACGTGGAATAATGGCAAAAATAAATTCGACCTAAAACCTTCTCTAATTTCCCACATGTTGTTTTAGCTTTATGAATTTATTCACCTAAAACTTTCCACTTTGCACACCTGCTAACCCCATAATCTAAGGCATGTGAATGAATTGAGAGAGTCAAGGAACGACAAGGACCATGCCCTGAAATACGTCAAAAGTTGCTTGATTTATGCTGTGGTATTTCAGTTGCCTTCATTTTGTACTCTTTGTAGATCGACCGACAAACTGTCGACAGCTCCTGCAATAATAATAAGAAGGGAAAGTGGGGGAAAGCGAAGCACTTCCAGTGTTGGCTACCACCAAAGCGGTTGTTGTGTTTGTTGTCGTCATCATTTGCATAAGGGGCGCCGCCAATTGAGCTGTGAGCTCTTAGGGTAAGGGTAGCTCAAACGTGTGAACGGTGAAGTAGCACGTACACACATTCACATCCACACCCAGACTGGGACATGATGTACATCGCAGTCATTGGGACGCTGACTGAGCGAAATTAATTGCAATCAGTTACGTTTTTCCGCTTAACGGATGTGGCAGACGGACGCCTCGAACATCAACAGTCGATTCGCGCACACATAAACGAGGGTTGCCTCTTAATATAACTAATGTTTTCCATTTTTTGAGAATTAAATGGTTCGTTATCGCCGAAAGACAATGTAAGTAGCGACGAAATGTTAAAAATGGCTAAACTTTAACATAAAATGTTTAAAATCAAAGAGTAGGGACTAGAATTATATAAGGCAGCCCTCGCTCTTGTTATATTTGTTTGTATTGTATGTCTGTAGTTCGAAACTATGCATAATGAATATAAAAGCGTTAATGTTAGTGGCTGATGGCAGCTGCTGGTGGCGCTGCTGTAGCTACGAGTCCTTCATTTCCGGCCAAGCCAGCAACTAAACAACTTATCCACCAGCGGGTGGCAATGCGACTTTCAAAGGACCTACCAGTTGTAACTGCACTTAACACACTCAATGCGGCCGCTAATTCCGGCACAAATTACATAATTTCTTGTGTGGCAAAGGCAAATGGGTTGCTGTTTACTTCAGTACTTACCGCGAATTCATCCAACAGTATATAATGGGATTGTACATGGAATTACTCATTGCCAGCCAATAGATGGCCAGGTAAAGCTCCTGGATAAAGGGCTCCTCAGTGATGGCCGGATAGCAGGAGGTTACAATGAAGTAGCTGTGGAAGGGCAGCCAACAGATGCCAAATATTAGCACAACCACAATCATCATTTTGACCACCTGGGCAGAAAATTGGAAAAGATTCGAATGTCAAAGTTAAGATTTTAGGGCAAATTGTTAAGAGAAGTTGTGAGGCAAGTTAAAGTTTCTTATGAGTATTTCTCAAACAACAAAATAGACACGGCAACTCTTAGTTCGAATTGGTGGGTTTAAGTTTGAAATTCTCGGTTAAGGTTTTTCGGCACCCCCGAACCTTCACCTGAACCTAAGCTCAAATTTCGTGGCAAAAGCTTTAATAAAAAAGCATTAAAGCTAATAAAATGATTTATTTAATTCTCTAACAATATAAGCAATTTGTAGTCAAGCAAGTATAGTATATACATCTCTTAACTACACTTAAGCAGCACTTAAATCGATTTAGCTTGTCGATATATTATGTAAAAATAAAATCTTATCACTAAACCATGAAAATAGTTGAAACTAATAGTCGCCCTATTTTAAGACACCGTGCAATTTATTTGTTTTCTCAATTCAAGGACAAATTGGCCTTAAATTTATGAAAGTTTTTGGAAAGCATCTGGAAAAATTCTCCTTAATTTTAGAAAAATTAAGCCAAATTTCTAAATTTAAGAAATTATTCTTTAAAAAATTGATATGCTTTCTAAGATTAAGAAAAAAATGTCTAAAACAAGAAATTTTCTTTAAATTTAGAAAAATATCTATTTGAAGCAGGGATCGTAACTGTTAAAACTTTTTTTTTTAAACTACAAAATAATAATTATTTTTAATTTTTAAAGCAAAAAATTTGTTTCAATTTATATTTAAAAATGGGAGGTACCAGTATACATTTATTTACAGTAAAATTTATACCGACTTAAATAGCCGGCTCAAAAACTATCATTCTGGTACCTCCCACTTTCTTAAAAAAATTTATATAATTTTTTTTTCCATAACTGCTATTTTTGGTCCCTGATTTTAAGGCCAATTTCTAAAAACTAGAAAATCAATTTTTTGAGTGCACAATTAACAAACCACCAATAACACTCCAAGTTCTATCAAAGCCAGAGTTCGAAATAGACTGCAGGCCTGCATGCAAAAACTAAACTTAACAACCAAACATCGCTGCACTCCACTCGGAGTATGCTAGCGCCAGGCTCCGGAATACTGCAGTATTAGTGGGAGAGCTTTGACCGCACATTTGCAGCCAAACAAAAAGAGTTTTCGTTGCTATAATTGAAATTATTTATGCAACTACACCGTACCTAGCGTTTGTTTTATAGTACCTTTGTTTCTATTTTTGAAAAGGTTTTCTAATGTCGAGTTCATTAAAAAATTATGTACTCTAATTATCATCATGAAGTTGTGCAAATGGAAGGAAAGTATGATACCCTATAAAGTACACATATTCTTGATCAGCATCAACAGTCGAGTCGAGTCTGTCTGTCTGTGCCAAAGCTTCGATCAATAAGAGACCATAAAAGATTTTTGCATGTGGGTAGATAGGCAAATTAAGTTTGTTTCAGATTTGGAAAATGTTCCCTTCTTTGCCCTTTTACCGCAAAAAGACTATCAGAGCATTGCTAAATAAAGCTCCAACATCTATCTATTCTGAAAATATCATTAAGATCGGACGGAAAACATTATACACGAAACAATTTTTCCTAATAGAGCGGAGGATAAAGCATCGGCAGCTTTGAAAGCACATGAAATCAAGGTTACAGAAGGCCCTTACTTGATTGAGCTCAAATTTGGCCGAAAATAACTGTTTTGACCTTTTTTTAACAGACTTTATGGGGAAATATAACTATATTTGATGGATTTGAAAATAATTATTTGTTAGCATTAAAACAAACTGTTCCAAACAACTATGCTATATTTTTTAAGCGAAGATATGTTATATTATATTGTGAATACATGTGCTCAGATCTATTAAATTGGCTAATGCCCAAAAATATGCTAGGCAACATCACTATAGTAGGCTGGTGACTTGTATGAAATTCTTGTGAACATTTTCAACAATATTTATTGCATATCTATTGCCGAAAGAAAGCTTGGTCATTTTGAACCTAGTTATGTACTAAAAACGGTATAAAATGGCAGAAATATTTCAGATAATTATTTTTAAGGCCAAGAAATTGTACTCTATGATGAAATCAAAGTGAGCCAATACCAATCGAAAATATTCTCCGAAAACGCGCCTAAAAGGGTTGAAGCTTTGCCCAGAAGTTTGCAGCGCATAGAAACATTCATTTCCGACCCAATAAACTATATATATTCTTGATCAGGGGGAAGAGCTGAGTCGATTAAGCTTTGTCCGTCCTTCTGTCTGTCTGTTTCTACGCGAACTAGTCTCTCAGTTGTAAAGATATCGAGCTGAAATTTTGCCCAGAGTCTTCGTTTTGCTGCACACTACTAATATCTCGGAACCTACCGGATCGGATGACTATATCTCATAGCTCCCATTGGAACAATCGGTGGGAAAACTAGTTTTAGTGAGAAAAACTTTTTTCTTTTCAATGGAAACGTAAGGTTTTCTATGTTTTTTTTATAATGCTACCAAGTTTTATTAAAATCGGACATCTGGATGGTATAGCTGCCATACAAAAGATAAATAGGTCTGAAAAGCAGTCTTAGTTAGAAAACCTTTTTGGTTTTTAATGGTAGGATTCTGTAATTTTGTATTTGTTTGTTTCATTTTTGGCCAAATCGGATGACTGTATCATATAGCTCCCATACGAACGATCGGTCGGAAAATAGGAAAAAGAGTATATTTTGAAAATATTTAAGCGAGCACTTGCCAGGGTATAAAAACTTCGGCACAGACGAAATTAGCTTAGCTTTCTCGTTAAACTTAAATTACCTAAAATCGAGACAAGATGGGCAATTTCCGAAAACAGATTCGTGTTCTTCACACGAAAATCATCATTAGTATACTGGACCTAGTTGCATTGTGCTATATAAGGAACTTAATGATTGGTTTTTTCAAAATACGTAGTTTTCAGCATAGATCGAAAATTTAAATATCTCGGACCTAAGACTAATTAAAAGTGTTAGTACTTGTAGAATTTTGGGAAACTTGGAACACAGAACAGTTTTACTGATTCTCGAGATTTCCATACATCCACCTACTGAATTTCTTGAAATATTTACGCCTGCCTCAAAGTTTCGGTTGAATAGTGAAATAAAAGCATCTTTTTTGGTACCTTTACCTTTGCTGTGGTTCCTAAAATTTCGAATAACTTTTGTCCTACTTAACAGGAAAAAAGATTCAAATGCATAGCACTTAATATACTATTTTAGAAATAAAACAAGAAAGAAAGTCGGTCAAGCCCGACTATAACATACTCTGTACCAAGAAAATTTGTCTTTTGATCATAACTCGAAAACCGTTCATCCGATCTTCTTCATTTCTTTGGCGGATCGATAAGTTATCCTAATAACTAAATATGTCCAGAAGAAACAAGCCATCTATCTTCAAAACTGTGGGAGATATGACGTATTTTCTAAATTGCGGGGGCGGGAGGGGGCGTGGCCAAAATTGAAAATAAACTTGATCTGCCTGCAGACATAAGAAGCATATGTCCGATACATGTCAAACCTCTATCTCTTACCATCTCTGAGATCTGTGCGTTCATACGGACAGACAGACAGACAGACCGACAGACAGACAGACGGACAGACGGACATGGCTATATCGACTCGGCTGTTGATGCTGATCAAGAATATATATACTTTATGGGGTCGGAGATGCTTCCTTCTGGATGTTACATACTTTTGCACAAACTTATAATACTCTATGTACCTTCTGTACAGAGTATAATTATTAATATAATAAATATTATTAAATTATTTAATTTTTTCAAATCTTTTGGATGACTTACTGCTTCGTTGCTTAAAAATTTAATATTCATTTAACATAAAATGATTTAAAATAAATTTTGTATATGTGCTAAGCACGGATTAATACCTAAGTGAATTGATGTTCAAGATCCGGTTACGAAACGAATCCAAATATACGTGTAATTTGTAGATCCGTCATACTTTGACATTTTTGGAAGGGCTAAGGCGCATTGTAAGGCCATTCCTAACACCATCTTACTTAAGCCCTGTTTTGAGAATTTTCGAAAATATGCGGTATGTAAAGCGAATAAATCCACTTCACGATCAAATTTTAACTTGATTAAGCTTGTTGGACGAGGGTTTCAAGCCAAGAAGTTTGTTTTGATATTTTATTTCCAAAATCATACAAAAGTGTCGTACGATTCTTTAATTTATTGTTCGACTTTAAGTCACTGAACACAACAGTGGACTGAGGCGCACATATACATAAACCACCAAAATTAAAAATGCTTTATGTTTTGCATTCATGTTCGGATACAATACACCCGTATACACCAAGTTATTTTCACCATCACAAAAAGGACAGATAGTAATTGACATTCAATGCCAAAAAGTCGATTTAAAAATGCAACTGCAAAGTGTTAACTTCTTATCTCAAATGATGTTTTATTTCACATGTCACTTACCCGTCTTTTACTGCGCACATTCTCCACTTGTCTGGGCATATACTCGCCAATGGTCTTCGAACCCCACAGCTCGATGCCCACACGCGAATAGGTGACCGTCATGGATACAATCGGCAGTATGTAGGTGAGTATCATGATGAGTATGTTGTAGCTAAATGAAACCACAGTTAGTCGATCAAAGATAAAGTTGACAATCCCTTCAGTTAGTCAAGTAAATGGTTTCGTACATTGTGTTATATATGTTATTTGTTCCATTTTCCGGTTTTGTTTATATTTTTTATTGAGCAAAAAGGCAACAGCAATTTGTGAGTGAATCTAAATTTAATGGCCTTGCATGTGAAACAGCAGGCATAACAGGGGACAGGATTTCTTGCAAATTGCCATACAAAATGGTTGTAAACAGCAACACGATTTTTATGGCGCCACCCACTCCCAGGACAGGGGCGGGTTTTATGTCACAGCTAGCATTTCGAATGTTTCCTTTTATGACTTGCATTCGCCCCCTAGATAATCTGATAGCCCAGAGCTTGGAGCTGGCACTGATTGTCTATGCATGTGAATCCTCCCTGATTCCCTGATTTATTGCATCTTCATTTCGCATGCAACGAAATGCGTTAAGTGTGCTTATGTTCCTCCTGCTCTTGGCTTTATCTACTCACATATACTCCAGCATGGAGTGATTCGTTTGCCCATCGGGCCATTCCGGATAGCAGACAATTCGTGTGGTGTTTGCCTCACCCTGGTGCATAGTGTGCACCTCCTCCGTCTTGTAGAAAAGCATCATGGGGCAGGAGATGAGGGTGGAGGCCAGCCAAATGATTGCTGCAATGGCCAAGTTGCATCGCTTGCTCATCCGTGGTTGTAGTGGTCGCATGATGGCCACGTATCTGGGGAAAAAGAAATGCCACTGTTAATGTCATGAAGGTGGGCGAAGATGCCTTCCTGCCTGCCATAAGCCGATTATAGTAACTCGCCCAAAAATTTCATCAATTTTTATGACGGCTGGGAACAGAAATGAAATTAATTTTTTACAGTTCCGGGGTTTCGGGTGCTAATAGGCTCAAAACTTAATTGGCGAACGTAAGAGCTACTAATTAGTTAATCCGAGCCAATTAAGTTGCCTGACAGTGCTGAAAAGTTTACTTAGCCAGGCACGCATAAATACATACATTATTAAAGGCCCAAAGCGGCCAAAAGCCTTGTCAAATTTTGATGAATTTATATGTTACTTTTTGTGACAGCCCATCCATTTATCAGCCCTTTAGTCTTTATCAATTTGACAGGGTTAGCTTTGGTTTATGATATAAGCCTTACATGATATATGCATGTACATTAGAGCGTACCTGCCTTGTATGAAAAAAAATGTTTTTCTATTTCTTTGAGGCGCATAGCTCAAAAATGCAGAATATTGTATAGAGAATTTAACGAAAATCCAAAATCAGATATCTAAAGGTTTAATGGTGCCGATGAGGCTTTAAAGTTTCTAATTTCCCCGTAATTTATTTTTGAACTATCAATGTAGGCAGAGACCTTTTACCAAACTGTCAAAAATTATTAAAATACTTGCTAAAAAGGGCACCAAATTAATGATTCTTCCAAATGTAAAACGATTTGAATTTTCTCTTATAATTACTTCTTCTTTTCAAGATTCTGACAAAATTCAATTGACGATATTAACTTCTGTAAATTCCAATAGTTATGCAATCTAAACAACTTTCTTTAGTCATATACTCATGAAATGTTTAACCTTTTATAAGAAATTTAAAAGAGAACTATCTGGTTGGGTTTGTGAAATCGGCCCTCGTCTAAGAAAATCTCTTATTAATAGGAGTCTTCCGTGCAGTGCAGTTTTATTGTTAAGAGCTTAAGCTAGTCCAATTTATCGCTGGTCATTAAAAACAACTAAAATAAAATTATATAAGGGTTTAATTTATAATAAGCATAGTTTTATTGCCACGGCTGGTATAAATAGATGTTCCATAAAGTGTCAGTATTGGATCGTTTTCCAAGAAGTGCATTACTGTAATATAGTTGGATAGCTGCTTGTTAGCAACAAAGCAAGGACGTGTACTGTTGAACAGTGTTTTTCCCAAATCCATGGCAGATCCCAGATTAAATGGCACATCACGACGCCCTTCTACATTTTGCATGGAAGCAATTAATCACAAATTTGGTGCCCTCCGATTGTGTTGCTAGCTTTACAATTTGTGAAATATTTGAATATATTTTTTGACATTTTGGAAAAAGGTCTCTGCCTACATTGATGATTCAAAAATAAATTTCGGGGAATTTGGAATCTTTAAACCCTCATCGGCACCATTAAACCTAAAGATATCTGATTTTGGATTTTTGTTAAGTTCTCTATAAAATATTCTGAATTTTTTGAGCTAAGCGCCTCAAAGAATCTAACTGGCATGTTCCGGTTTTCACTTTAGTGAATTCGAATTTAATACATGTGTCATTTTTTGTTGAACAATCAAGGTAAGCTGTATCAAACCTTAAAATTTGTACTTCCTTTTAATAGGACGAGATCAAAATGAAAAATTTTATGCCGATTTAATTTATAAATTTTATACAACAACCACTTCACCAAATTCGAATTCGACAAATTTTGTCGAAAGTGAAAACCGGAACAGGCCTGTAAAACTTTTAAGATCGTATGGAGAAAAGTACGCCCTAATGTACATCGGAGTGGACCTGTATAAAAAACCATTAAAAGTACTCCATTGATTTAAAAACTAAACAGTTTGCATACGAAATATAATCATGTGTATTCGTTTTTTACCCATGTCTCGTAGAGTAACAAGTAAGGGCGCTGTAGTTGAGTTGAGTGGGTCTAACTTAAAAATTGTGGCTCTGACGGTTTTTTGTGGTTAAAGGGGGGAATTTTCCAAATCTGAAACTAACTTGATCTGCGTTTGGTGCACGCCAACCTTCATGCAAATTTGTGGCTCTATCTTTTATAGTCTCTGAGATAAACGCTGCTAATGCTGATCAAGAATATATACTTTACTGGGTCGGTAATGTTTCAGTTTCATGTTAAATACTTTCGCACAACTTCATGATCCCCCTTTTCATTTTTTTTTTTATTGGGCAACAGAGTATAAAAAGAGGGCTACTACGCGACGTAGTGTTGTCACTGCTTCTCTACGATCCTCATTCCATTTCCTCTTTAATACTCAGAAAATACTTGTTCCGTTCTAAAATCTGGAAAATATGTTTTCTAAAATTTAGAAAATAGTTTCTGTCTATATGAAAATATATTTTGGCTTATAAGGAAATGTGAATCGTCTTTGACCCCATTTTTAAGTCGAATTCTCAAATTGTATGGTAATTTGGCCTGTTTTTTATACCCGTTACTCGTAGAGTAAAAAGGGTATACTAAAGTCGTGCAAATGTATGTAACAGGCAGAAGGAAGCATCTCCGATATCATAAAGTATATATATTCGTCATCAGTCTGTCTGTCCGTCTGTCCGTCCGTCCGTCCGTCCGTCCGTCCGTCTGTATGAACACCTAGATCTCAGAGACTAGAAGAGCTAGAGCAACCAAATTTTATACGTAAGCTAGTATTGTCTGTAGGCAGATCAAGTTTGTTTCAAATTTTGGCCACGCCCCCTTCCGCCCCCACAATAAAAAATATTGAATAACTCCCACAATTTTTAAGATATCGAGCTCAGATTTTGCAGTGTATCCTATGTGGCCAATATCTACAATCTCACAAATTTTCAAACGGATCGGATACTAAATAGCCAAGTTAAAAAAATGTTGCATACTTGTCCGAGCTGAGCTGAGTAACGGGTATTTCGAAGTCGGGCAGGGCCGACTTCAACTTACGCTCTCGTTTTTTAATGTAGACGTCTTATTCTTTGGAACTTCAATGTAAAATATGTCGAAAATTTTTATGATAGCTAAGAGAAGCAGGCAGTATCAAACTTGTTGCTGCTTTGTACTTAAAACTTTCTTTCAGACCATTCTTCTTAAAGAATCGCTTTTAGCCCCTTCTTCTGATCAGTTTCGACCGTTTCGGAATCGCTCCTTTCTTGCACCTCTCGAGAGCCAGCTATTGATCTCAGCTCATATCACTCGGATTTTGGCTCTGGGCTGAGGGCGCTAGGTCGTGAGCCGTGAGCTCTCGAGAGAGCTGCGAGCAAAGAGCGATTCCGAACCCTGCCTGCATATTTATATTGTTATATGAATAATACTTGTTTGATAACTTTAAGGGCTTATCCTAGGACTACTCACCTGTCGATAGCAATGGCCATCAAAGTAAAGACCGAGGCGCATATGCTCAACATGGCAATGAACTGTGATACCTTGCAGTAGAACTCTCCAAATGGCCAATCGCTGTCCAGCATATAATAGGAGTTGAAGGTTACATTCAGGCTGGAGACCATGGCATCCGCAATCGAGAGATTCACTGGCCAACAAAAAACAAATGGTAAGTTAGGTGCAAGCACACACATTCATACATACGTACTGTTTATCAGCTTCGAGTGGCAAAATTAGGCAAAAATTATGTGACAAAACAAATACTTAAATAAAACAAACAAACAAGTTCAACAGAAAACTTTTCTAATTGCGAAAAAAAAGGTAGAGAGGAACCTTTTGCCTTTTGCATTTGTTTATTTATGCTTTTGTACATTTATAATTAGTTACGCATAGAGTGCAGTTGCTTTTGCTGTGTGCCGAGTGGGCGTTCCATCATTTATTGCTCGACATACTTTATTATGTTCATTCTTTTTTTGGTTATTGTAACGATTTACATGCCAATGAATCAGGGGACAGACCGGGGGACAGAAAGACTTTGCCCTGCCTTTGTTTACTTTTCATTACCTTCTTTTGTACATAGATAAGGCGACAGAAAGCAACAACAATAAAACAAATGCTCTGAATTGTGAACATTAGGCCATGTCCCTGGTACCCATGTATTTATATACTTAGTTTTTGTTTTTCGATGACGCCTCCGACACGTCGCGACGTGTCTCATTTGGGCAAACGACCTGTCTCACCCAGCATGCCGCATTACCCCGGAGGCCAGAACCTCTCAGCTAGCCACGTAGCTCCCTAAAAAAAATCGATTCCACCTCATTTTAATTAAAAAGAAAATGGAAGATGCTAAGCCAAGTCAACTATACGCAAATTATACACTCTATTTGTTTCCAATCGCTGCTATCCGATATGGAGATAGATTTGTGGGCGATGCAGCCGGTAGGAGTCCATGCACGAAAGAACACTAATATTCTACTCGTATTCTGATTTGCCTATTTCTTGTCAAATGAAACAGGTACATATACCTGGCGCTGTAGTTCAAAAAGCCGAGAGAAATATATTGAACCATCTGCAGTGTGAGTGGCCTGCATACAAATATTGCAACTAACTTTAAGATGCAGTAGTCGTTGATTGGCGAAATGGTATCGTACAAAACCATTGAAGAATTATCCAACTCACTGGATATTCCAAACATGACACCATATCTTTTGCCACTGGATGTTGGATTTTAGATTCGGAGTTTGGTCATTGGTCATTTCAAAAATGATAAAAAAAAATATATGGTCGAAAGCGCGACTTTGAAGACAAAATGTTTTGCTTCCACGTCATCGTTAGATTGGCATTCACAATGACAATTAATAAGTTGCAAGGAGAATCAATGTAAGTTTGCGGCTTAGATTTGAGCACATCATGTTTTTCACACGAACAATTATACTTGGCATGTTCTCGCATGGGCAAATTCATTAGCTTAATTGTTTTCTTCTCTTGCTCTTAGTTATCGATATTGTTAGAAATGATATGTCGGAATTTTACTATGGTCACATTAAAATCGGCCAATCGTTGCATCTGTGTCGTTTGAATAAAAACCATAAAATGGATTTTAGACAGCACTTTGAAAAACAAGAGCTGTTACACGTCCAAGCTTTGTGGAAAGAAGATTAAAGCAAATGGTAATCTAAATAGCACAGAAGAACCTATCATTTAAATGCGGTTCTCAGAAATTTAAGCACCAACGTACATCCATTTTACGGTAGTCCGCTTTGGCTGGCTTTTAAGCGGTCATTTTTTCTAAGTTTATTATATTTAAGAATATAAAAAAATGTCTCTCTTTGGTCTAGCGATTTCGCGGTGATACGATCTTCTTTCGTATGGGCTGCGCTACCGTATTGGCCATGGTCTTATATGGTTGTCTATAGAGGAAAGAAATACCGATCCTTTTGAATAACACCTCGTATTAAAATCACAGGTTTGTGGGCTAAAAAAAATGGTCAGATCCAACTTGGCGTGAATATGATACGGATTTGTTATACCCCGAAAAAAACGAACATGGTCAAGTATTCTAACCAAATCAAATCAGATGATAATAAGAAGATGCTTAAAAATATACATGTCTAATATACACAGCAAGCATTATTAGGAAAATGGTCCTAGACTTTAGGCTTAGTCTTCTTAACCTACAATCTGTTGTCTGATTCTTTTTTGGTTATAGTCCACCTCTTTGCACTTTAGGTAAAAAATTACCTACATTTTTTTATTGTAGTCCATTTACACAATTTCCTAAAATCAAGGAAGAAACATTCTTTGAGTGTACTTTTATATACATATACAGGGCATAAGTTACTTTGAAAACATAGTCTGGTTTCAGAAAACTAAATCATATATATCTTAAGATTATGCCACTGGAAAGATTACATAGAAAGCTA
The DNA here is from genome assembly GCA_035044985.1 of Lordiphosa fenestrarum. NCBI lineage: Eukaryota > Metazoa > Arthropoda > Insecta > Diptera > Drosophilidae > Lordiphosa > Lordiphosa fenestrarum. The sequence goes on along the minus strand of JAWNNO010005341.1, from coordinate 31,040 downwards.
GTCATTAGAAGTCTTCTAGTGCATGCGTTTTTAAATAACTTTTTAGTTAATGTGTAAGCTTTAGAAATCAACCATATATATAGATTTTTCGATGTTTTTGACTCGAAATATCAAATATCGATTTTGAAAATTTTGAATTTGGATAGTACCGATTTTCAGAAATATTAAAAGCCCTACCCGTCAATGATTTGAAACGATCCGAACCGTCTTGCTTTGTAACTCAGGTTTTGCTGAAAAATTTCGATGGGACGTATATTTAGCTTGCCATTCTTTTTGTCGGCTGGAATAAGCGGATCATCCCTACAGAGAACAGATAGCTTTCAAGCATATTGTTTGAACGAAAAATGCTAAAGGCACAACCCACTTCATCGATTTTTGATTCGTTTATTTAGTTGATTTTATTTTCTTAAGAAGAAATGCAATTGCAACTGCAAACAGATTTATTTTCTGTTGACGTCCACAACGAAGCAGAAGTATTAATTAGAGATGGAATCGATGCGAAGTGATGGGAAATGTCAGCTGTGGCTGCTTTTTTTGAAAGATAAGGGGTGTGCTGTTAAGTTCTACGTCAACACATAAAAACGTCGTCAGACAAATTACAAGAAAAAATTTAAGAGAAGACACTTATTTTTGGGGAACAAAAGTAAACATGAAATTTTCGTAAGAACCATTGCTTGCATTCAAATATTTTGCTTTCACTTTTACTTTTACTCAGCTTGCTCAAAAGAAGCTCTATAGCGGGGGTGCCCACCAGCTATATGCATTAGACTTTACATTACGTGCTCCAGGGAACCTGAGTTATATAGTGCTTACGCGATTATTATATCCGTGTAATCTTTTAAATTTTCAGAAGGATCGAATAATAAATGGTCTATAAATAATATTGCATATTTTTCAGAACAGTATTCGCCGCTTGCTTACATAATGGTGATATGTGTACATTATTGTTAATGCTCTGTTAACTAACATAAAATATTAATTCCACCGAGTAACGGGTATTTCGAGCAGGGCCGTCTTTGACTTACACCTCCTTTTTCCAGCTTTTTGCAGTTATCAGCGGATTATAATTTTGACGGTAAGAAGAGATGGATAGCATACATTTTGTCCTTAGCTAAATTCTAGTGATGATAGCACTGAAAGCATTGTAAGGCTTTACTGTTTATTGGTGTGAATAATTACAACTTAAAACAAGAAAGAAAGTCGGTCAAGCCCGACTATAACAAACTCTGTACCAAGAAAATTTGTCTTTTGATCATAACTCGAAAACCGTTCATCCGATCTTCTTCATTCTTCTTCGGATCGATAAGTTATCCTAATATCTAAATATGTCCAGAAGAAACAAGCCATCTATCTTCAAAACTGTGGGAGATATGACGTTTTTTTCTAAATTGCGGGGGCGGGAGGGGGCGTGGCCAAAATTGAAAATAAACTTGATCTGCCTGCAGACATAAGAAGCATATGTCCCATACATGTCAAACCTCTATCTCTTACCATCTCTGAGATCTGTGCGTTCATACGGACAGACAGACAGACGGACAAAGGGACAGACGGACGGACGGACAGATGGACATGGCTATATCGACTCGGCTGTTGATGCTGATTAAGAATATATATACTTTATGGGGTCGGAGATGCTTCCTTCTGCCTGTTACATACTTTTGCACAAACTTATAATACTCTATGTACCTTCGGTACAGAGTACAGGGTTGCCCATATTCGACGGACCCATATTTTTTTTACAAAAATCAAAGAAAAAAATAAAAATTTGGCGGTTGGCAATCTTAATCATTTAATTTGTTCCAAGTAGATTTGTTTACATCAATTTTTGAATATGATATCTCTCAAATGGCCGCCTCTGGCGTTGATGGCGTATTGTGCCCTTTTTGCAGCATTTTCCATCGTTTTCGCCAACATTTCGGCCGGAATAGCGGCTATTTCTTCACGAATGTTGTCCTTGAGCTCTTCTACGGTCCTTGGCTTGTTAACGTAAACCTTTGACTTCAAATATCCCCACAAGAAGAAGTCAGGCGGCGTCAAATCGGGCGAACGCGGTGGCCAGTCCAAATCACCACTTTTCGACATCAAACGGCCCGGAAACAATTTCTTCAGAAAATCGATTGTTATGCGACTTGTGTGCGGTGGAGCGCCGTCTTGTTGAAACCAGAACTGCCTCATACGCTTTCGACGAATAATTGGCATCACAAAATTGGTCATCATGTCGCGATAACGCTCCTGGTTGATGGTAACAGCATGGCCATTTTCATTTTGGAAGAAAAACGGCCCAATGACCGTTTTCGCACTAACGCCGCACCAAACTGTGACTTTTTCGTCATGAAGAGGCACTTCTTGAATCTCCTGAGGATTTTCAGTGGTCCCATTCAATGTGAAATTTTAATTTTTTAAAAGCACGTTGAGTTTTCACAATTGACTTGTTCTGTTGAATGTAAATTTCAACTATTTCAGAGCGCTCGCGTGGCGTGTATTGTTCCATGGTAAAAATCTGCTTGGACTGACGCTTCAAACGCGGTATGTCATTAAGCGATCTGACATCTCTGTCAAAAGTTATGGCGTTGCCAGATGCGTCCGTCGAATATGGACAACCCTGTATAAAAAATACCGACGCATAATCCGATGAAAGGGAAACACAACTAAAAAAGGTATTCTATTTAAACTTCCTATCGTAAAGCATAAATACAACCCATTGCTTAATTGTATTTATCGTATAGACTTTAAAGGGATACCCAACTCAAACAAAAGATGCAAATGCGCATTGATAATGAACTCAAGTAAGATAATCAGTCCACCCAGTTCAACCCACCAAACCCTGGGGGAGCTGTTAGAGCTGTCTGTCTTATGAATTTGAAATTTGTTTTCGCCCGAAAGTATTAAAACGTTCCAAATCTGTAACTAATAATGATTGCCAATGTGTATTTATAAATGCAAATTCCTTAAGCTCTGCGTTCATTTAGTTTACTTTAAAATAAGTAATAACAATAATCCTTTCAAATAAGGCTTTCTGTACGAAATGACGCACGAGGGAAGTTTGTGAAGGAGACGCGGATGCGGGGATTGGGTTTAGGCAACTATTGTCTAACTATTTTGTCTTTTTCCCCATTCTTGTACTCTCACAGGAGCTGGAGGGCATTGGGTAAAAGGGCGGGTGGTCGGTTGTATTTTTTCTTGCCTTTTTTGTTGTTCTTGGTGCATTTTTATGCGCTTTGCTTTTAATGGGTTTGGCAATGTCGGATGTAATGTAAAATATAAATGCCAGCTTGGCCTGCATACATATAAAATGATTTCTGACAGCGGGCAGGGAAGTGATAATGTTGGTAATGCCATTATCTTTATGAAATGTTAAGGAAAACTTTGCCGTACAACTTTTCCCAGAGTGTGTGCTTATGCGTGTGTGCTTGGGGTACTTCTATAAGAATGTTAGACATTCTTTGAAGCATTTAAATAATTAAAATTTGTTGCCTAAGTAAATTTGAACTACAAGTTTCGCACAGGTAGACTGAAAAGTAGAGCCCAAGACGTGACTGGAAAACATCGAAACTAATTGCTTTAACCAGGGAAAATTCGATTTTATCTGACATTTGCAAGAGCAATTTTCCTGGCCTATAGCCCTGGGTCCTGGGAAAATTGCACGCTTCAAAATGTAAATAATATGCAACAATAACAAGGCCAAATGCTCTCACAGTGCGACAGAGCGCAATGAAAAGGGCAATTAAGTGTTGAACAGACGTTTACACTATGCTACACTAGCGTTGCACATATATGGCTGAAAGTTCATTGCAATTTTCTAGCATTTATGTGCCGTTTGATTAGCAAATGTGAAAAGTGTAAGCAGTGTTAAAAAACTTGACGTGCAGACAAAGACTCCTACTGTCTGATCAAGAACATGTTACTTTATGGGGTCGGAGATTCTTCCTTTTAGCTGTTACACACTTTTGCACAAACTTAATATACTCTGTGTATCTTTGATACAAAGTGTAAAAAGGATCAGAAAGTGACGGGGTTTATTTTTGCTAGGTTGCTACGAGTAGCCAATTCTCAGCTGTCTGTTATAGTCTGCCCTGTTAGAATTTACGTCAATAAAACTGATCGTAGCTCGACTGAGATTACTGATTCAATTATGCCCTAAGTTAAGGACTCCAACAATCTGGTCGAGCTTGGAATAACACACTAGCTGAAGTTTTAAAGAGTCTAAACTTTAAAAGATGTAAAAGCAAGCCATGTCTTTATGTCAAAGACAATCACCACTATATCGCAGTTTATGTGGACCACCTAATGATTATGTGTCCCAACGAGAGCGAGATTGACGAAATCAAGAGAAAAATCGCATCCAAGTTTGACATTCATGACAGTGGCGCACTAAAATACTTTTTGGGTATGGAAATAGAGCGAATTGGCGAACGAGGTCCTGTAATCATGTCGCTAGCCCACTTGATCCCTGTTTTCAAAATACTTGCGAAGACGATAATTGTGCCAAGGTAAATATAACAGAATACAAATCGCTAATAGGTTCTCTTCTGTATAATATTTAGCAGTCTTGAGCCGGCCTGCAGCCATGCGAATATTACGATACCTTTCCGGAACTGTTGACCTGAACATCACACATCGTAAAAGTGGAAAACCAGTCCAGGGCTTCGCAGGATACGCTTTCTTCCTGGGAGGCAGCGCGTTTTCTTGGTCATCGAGAAAGTAACGGGTAGTGGTACGGAGTACGTCGCCCTGTCAACTGCCGCGAAACAAGCCGTCTACATCCGCAGACTGCTCAAAGAAATTGATTGGCCGCATCATGAAGGAATGGTTGTCTTTTTGGTTAACATAAGTGCGCAGCAGATCGGTAAAAATCCGATCCATCACAAGCGTACTAAACATATAGATATTAAGTTTCACTTCGTAAAAGAGAAAGTTGAAAGTAAGGAAATTGAATTGCAGTATGTATCAACTCATAAGAATGTTGCCTAAATCTTTACGAAATGTTTAGAAAAAACAAGTAAGGGCGCTGCAGTCGAGTTTCCCGGCTTCAAAATACCCTGTTCATTTGTTTTCATTTATTTGTCTTTGAATTTTTGAAGATGAATGTTAGCGGTTTTTGTAACAGCTATTAAATTGTTATCCTGAATGTAGGCAACACTTTTTTCTAGTCCTGACTAACAACTGGGGGTGCTCTTATCAGCTCAATTGTTTCGCTTATAACTCCGGTGTTTTTTGTCCGATCTGAATGTACTTTTCAGAGTAGATAGATATTTCCTTGCTTGATGTATACTAAACCACGAACCCTAACTTGAAAATTGTGGATCTGACGGTTTTTGAGGTCTAGGATGTGACGGTTATTTTGGGGATAAAAGGGGGACGGGGGAAATTTTTCAAATCTGAAACAAACTTGATCTGCGTACGGCATACATCTACCTTCATGCAAAAATTTGTGGCTCTATCTCTTATAGTCTCTGAGATCGACACGTTCATACAGACAGACAGACGGACAGACGCTCATGGCTATATCGACTCGGCTGTTCATGCTGATCAAGAATATATATACTTCATGGGGTCGGAAATATTTCCTTCTCCCTGTTACATACATTCGCACACCTTCATGATCACACTTTTCCCATTTTCAATGGGAACAGGGTATAAAAAAACTCTGCAGCGCTAGAACGGCTGTGAGAACTTCCAAAATGTTAAATGCGATCGATTGAGATGGACACAGCATTTTGATATAGTTACCTAACAATTGAACCACCAACCGCCAGGATATCCCCCACTTTTGAGATATTTGGTTGGAACAATCTTGTCATATTTAGTTTTCAGATGGACATTTGCTTAGAAAATTCGCTAGGCAACTAATTGACTGTTGTTTGTTCCAAGGTACCAGCGAATCGTTAACGCCTTTGTATGCTTACATCATTTAATAAAAACGAACAGCTTATCAACTCTGTTTATATATTAACTTTTAATTCAAATCAAGCTCCCTACTCTATAAATAGTTTCCCCTTAAACCACAATCAATTTTAAATACTCAAATTGTGTAGCAAAGTGTTTGCATTGGTTTAGTGAAATCGTTAACAATGCGATTTTCTGGCAGTTCAAATAAATTAAGCAATTTTTTTTAGTTAATTGGAGTGGGTGATTGAAACAAAGAGTTGAAAAGAGAGCAACTAAAAATGGTATACGTGATATTTGCATTAAGTATACGACTGGCACTCACCTATAAAGTAGTTGGTGACCGTTCGCATACGCTTGGTGGTCATCACAATCCAGACAACAATCAGATTTCCACCAGTGGCCACAATGACCATGCCCCCAAAAAGTATGCTCCACAATACCTGTCGCCACCAGGGCACCACAAATACAAAAGTGGGTGTGGGCACCGCCTCCTCAGCCACATCAGCTGTGCCCGAACTGAAAAATAAAGAGGATAAAGGCATGTAGGAAGGGAATTAGTGACATTGGAGATAAAGTGTGTGTGAGTGTCTGAGTGTGCTGCTCCTCGACAGGATGTTGTGTCGCCATTAAGCGAGTGTAATTGTGTAAATGCCTTAACAAATCCGTGTACTTTTCTGCGCCGTCTGTCACATTAAACTTTGGGGTTCCACAAGCTCGGGCACTCATCATCGTCGTCTGTCGTCATCTTTTTAATAAGTATTTCGGTTTCTCCCGCCGCTTGTTTGCTTAGGTTTTCACATGTGGCTGGAGTGTTTAAATAGGCATCCCACATGAAGGATTTCTATGGCGCCAACTCTGGACGTTTAGTGGGTTGACTGCCGCTTTTATTGGTCACACGTTATGCAGCTCGTTAAGGGACGAAGTAATTTAATATGTGCGCAATGTATGCTGATGCCATGTATGCTGATGATGGTGGCTGGACCAGTTGTGCCTGCTCCCCCCCTTTGCCGTCATTAGTTTGGCCCTGCTCTCTTTAGAGCAATTAAAATTATGCTCGCATAATTCTCACTTTACAAAAACCGTCATTCATTCATGGCCCAGGATTTGCATGAGTTCATCTTTTGTTAGCGAGCCTAGTGAGCGAAGAGGATTATTGATTTTGGGCTTAGTGGGCGAACTGTTGGTTATTTTTTTTTGCAGCAAGCGGGACATAAGTCAAGAGGAGGAAGAGAAGAGAGAGAACGAAAGAGCATTTCAAGCGGCCTCAGGCAGCAGAAGAATGTCATGGCATGGAATATGGCAACACAAATTTACTTGAATATTGCATGGCCACTGGATGAGGAGAAGTATCCTTTCTTTGGGGTAGTTGTGAAACGATGCCGGCATAGGCAAACAGGCTTAAATTTCGGAAAAATAATAAAGTACGCTTTGTGGTTTGGATTTTAGCTCTAGATTGGCATGGTTGAAATCTGCTGTGTGCTCCATTTCCACAACGGCATATTCGTCCAGGAAATATTTTTAAACTAGGAAGATCTATTCCTATTTCGCGATTTGAACACAGAGACAGAAATTAAGGCATGAGGTTATAGTCGGAACTCAAAACTTTTGGTAAGTTATGCAACGGAAAAATTTGCGGCTCAAAATAACCTGAGCTTAAGTAGTTTGTCTTCCTCAACGACAGCTTCACCCGACTACGATTAAATGTTATCGTAGAGACTGCCATTCGAGTAAATACTCATAGCCATGAAAAGTATAGTTTCTGACAACAATGTATGATTCCTGTTAACAGTCTGACTCATGATTAACTAAGGATAAGGTCTTACCTGTTACTTTGAAAAGTCACTTTGTCTTCAAAGAAATTCCAAAAAGATCAAATTGGAATGGATATTTTGTAACGATATACCCTTAACTCAGTAGAATTAGTGATTAATGACCATCCTTATGATAATTAATAGAGGATTAACATTAATTTGAATATTTTAACATTATGTAAGCAAACAGCGCATGCGGCTCACATGAGAATGAAACGTTTTATTCATAAGCAGCAAAGTTGTAGGAGAAATTCAACTTTAATTATATGGAGGTAATTAAACTTGATCTGCGTGCAGACAATACTAGTCTACATTTAAAATTTGGTTTCTCTGGCTCTTCTAGTCTCTGAGATCTAGGTGTTCAAACAGACAGACGGACGGACATATCGACTCGGCTATTGCTACTGATCGTTATATATATATATATGTATATAGTTTATGGGGTTGGAGATGATTGCTTCTGCCTGTTACATACATTTGCACGACTTTAGTATACCCTTTTTACTCTATGAGCAATGGGTATTAAACTATATGTTTATCATATCATTTGGATGAATTTCAGCTCCGTTGGACGACAATTTAAGACCAGTTTAACTTTAAATGGATATTATAATATTGAAAAATTGATATTAAAAAATATCAGACCCAATGAATCGTATATCAATAAATTTCCGTGGAAAATGTGAAATTGAACTTAATACTAGTGTGCGCCAAAAATAGATGAAAATTTAAAAATCATTTTTAATCTAAAACATCTTTAATTTCGGTACCAAAAATTTTGGTATGAGCAAATTTTTTAAATTTTTAGGCCTCCAGAGTTTGTTAGCCGAGTTATAGATCTTTTTAATTTGGTCCATTTAGCCAACACACAGATTTTAATTCTGATCGCCTGTACAGCTTATGAATAAGAAATCGGTCAAAAGGAATCGTTTCTATTCACATGTTAAATATCGATTGACACACTTTACAAAAAAAAACACAATATTAAAAAAAGGCAACCTCTTATTTTTGCATGAATTTTCTGTATGTGCCCCTTTAAAATTTTTTTTTTTTGTTTATTAGTTTTTGCATTTCTAATACTATGATTTGTCTTGGAGCTTACCAAAGTCGGAGAACGGACAAAATCGGGCAACAAGTGTTGATAACAAGTGAGAATGCATACCTTGAAGAACACTTTAAGGTAACATTTTGGCCGAAAGTGGGCGAAAGTTACTATTAAGTCCACGGGGGAAAGGTGTTTTGATTAAGTTTTCTCAGACTAAGGGCGTATCACAAAACGAATTATTGTTAATAATTTCACAGGTGTAGCACAATTGCTCAAAATTATTTACATTATACATAATTTTAATGAATTTTGCATATTTTACACATTTTGTTTGTTCACTAGCAGAAATTGTTCCTTGTAGCAAAGATGACATATATTTTCTCGCTTTTTTATATAATTAAACAGGCATACAAACATCAGACTTTGTATGCGTTTTAAAAGTCCACAGTTGCCCTCCGAAAGCATTTATTTTTGGAATTGTTATATTTGAAGTATCCTCTTTTAGAATAAATAACAAACATCCAAAAACATTGTCATTTAAAATTCGACTTTATGTCAAAAATTTGGCCATTCAGCCTAGTGTGCATTGGGCACATTTTCAATACATTTGGTAAGTAGACTAGCTTAAGTTAACCTAGGTTAGGATTTAATTATTTGGGATAATTTTCTAAATAAAAGGTGTTTTGCTGTTTTTATATATATAAAATTTCTTTAGGTCGGAATACTTTACACTGCACTAAAAATTTAAATAAAAACTTAAGATACGCACATTCCATAGATATTTGATTCTGGATTAATGCGGGTCGAAACAAAAGATAAACTTGCAAATGTAACATGACAACTTAGAGACTGATTTTTTGCTTTAGTCAAAGGCATAATAAAACAAAGCACAGATTATTTGTCTCTTACTCTTATTCTCTTTCAAATTCTAATTACAATTGGCCAATAAATGTATGGAAATTTGACTTACTCTGTCTCAAGATATAAAGAACAGTGTGGAGAAATAACATTCCGTAAGTGGTAAAGGTATTTTTGGAAAATCAATCACTGGAAAATATTTTTGAAGTCAACAATGGCGTCGGCTTCAATTGCAAGGCAAGTAAGTTAAACTCATGACCATCGATAGTGGACAGAAGCGTTCGTTTGTGACTCACAAAAAGGAAAAAAAAAATCTATATTTCAAAAGTGCACCTCGGGGTAAGTGACTCGAACATCTCTTAAGCTGATGCTCTTCCTACTGAAATTGGCTTTTTCCAGGAGACGTACTTTTGAACACCTGTTCTACTTAAGCTGTATGTTAACTTGTCTGATATATAAAAAAAAAATTTCATCAGAAAAGCACAAGAAAGTATGAGCAGCATTAGAGGTAAGCTAACTGAGTTCTCACATAAGTTTTTCTTTTAAAAAACTCACGTTAAACTGAGGTATTTTTCACCCATTTTATTTGGGTGATATGTGAGAATAAAGTCACCACTATTTAAAAGTACTTGTATTTTGATTTCTGCTGAAATTTTCACAGTGTGTTCATTAGGGCGGACATTTGATGTATAGAAAAATATAAGGTTATACTACACGCTCCTTATACAATTCGTTTTGGTGCAAATAAGGCATTAAAAAAAAACATAAAAATAGAAACTAAAAGGTGCTACTGTCTGCGCAATGGATTTAAAGTTTACGTATGAGTATACGTAATTTTGCCCTTGTGGACAATTTAAAATTTTAGGTAGTTGGCGTAGATTTGGTTTAAAGTCACAACATTTGGCAAAAAGGTAGAATAACCGTTGGAAAAAATATTCTAATATAACCAAGGCAATATTAAAATATGTATTTATGCTTAATAGTTTAATACTGCACAGTTTTTAGTCTTCTGTGCTGGTTATTTCTTGGGAAAACACAGTTTTTTTCGAACTCTTAGAGGCTGCCAGGAAACCTTTTAAGTGAGGCGTCACACGAACTGAACTTGAGCTGAAGTACTCCGCATCACGGTTGATGCAGTTGTTTGAACGGTGCTGCTTATTAATAGACTATAGTCCAACTGATATTTCCTAAACTTTGAGGATCGACAAATAATGAGGATTATTAGACATGTCTAAAAGGTCCGTGCGTTCATTAGTAGTGACCGACATGGATTAATCATCTCAGTTGTTGATGCTGATCTAGAATTTATGTACTTTAAGGGCTAGAGATGCTTCCTTCTCCCAGCTGCATACATTTGCACAATCCACAACCCTTACTCTTAGTACGTATGGTGCAAAATATAAAAAGACATCCTTTTATGTGTGAGATATTAACAAAATGGTATGGTATGTGTTTAATGTGTCTTTTATTTATACTAAATACTATTCATGTCGATCTGGAAATAGTCGTACCTCAAGTCCGTAAACCAACTTGAAAGTGTTTCAAATGGTAAAAAAATTGTTTGAGTGCACTTTAATAAAATTTATTAAGCTATAAACTTAAAATCAGGCCCGCAAACCTTCAAAAATCAAGAGGAGGTTACTTGGGGTTTCGTACCCGCGGAGCTGATATGGGTTCGGTATCAAGGAGCAGCTTCAGAAGGGATCTGAAAATAGGTTTTGGCTGCGCAACTTCTGACAAAAATATATGATTGGAAATTAACTTAACATTTGATTCGTTTATCAAAGTAAATGGTTTTGATATTTTCAATTTAATATTTTAACATAATTTAAAGATTATTATTATTTTATCATAATCATTAGTTTCACTTAACTTCCATCAATAATGGGATTTGGATAATTCAAATGCGGCATGCTTAAGTTCATTTTGATAATAGTTTACCCCAAACTTAAAAACATGTAAGTTTTAGGGAAATCTTGGAGTTCCGTCAAAAAATGCAATGAAGTCATGCAGCGATTTAATATTTGTAATTCTTGAGCTCCGAGGCATATCTCAGACAATTGTTGAACTTGTACCTTCAAGACACTTCCGCTTCTGGGGAACAACCACAATTGCGCCCACTTTTGTAAATTGGCGATGACAAACAATCGCATTAGAAAGCATGACCAAAAAAAAATTTTACACTTATCAGTAAGAGATTTGACAAATAACCAACACCAAAATTTCCATTACACTTCACCTGTTTGCTGTCTCTGTTTAACTCTGGAATTTTAAATATTTTTAGATTTTTTTATCAACTTCTTATGTATATAATATGCACTCGTTTCTGTTTTGACCCTCGGGATTCCAGATTCGCTAAAAAATACACAAAATATCCAGCGTATCAAATATTCTAACCCACTCCCCTCGACCATCTTTTGACTCGGTTTTGCATAAATCCGCCGCAGTGGCAAACGCAAACAAATAAACACAGTTCTATAAAAGCAAACAATGACAGAAGCAAAAGATACTCGAGGCTGTCAGTCTGGGAATGAGGTATTGGGTATCGACAGATTTGGGACAACCCACAAACTCGTAGATTCTGGCTGGAAGAAAAATGTCTTTTTGATACGACAAACGCAGCAATGTCATAATAATTATATCTTCATGCCAGTGTGTGTGTGTGTGAGTAAAGGGAAATTTTATTGCAGAAAGCGAGCGAATGTTAAGCAAACACACCCACTCACACACGCACACACTCAAATGGCTAAAATGTGAAATTTGTTATTGTATTTGTGTGTGTATTTGCTTGCCGCGCGCCTCGTCAATGTAATGTATTTGAAACGGAAATAAAAAGCCATGACCGGGCTGAGTAAACGGAAATGTTTGAATGATTCAATGACTGAATAAATGAATGGCTGAGTGAATGCGGCAATGTTGCGTCATTAGATATGCAGGGCGAGCAGAACCATCCAGAGCAGAACACACACACACACATGCACCCAATTCAAGAGAAAATGTGGAAAAGCGAAGCAACTTAATCAAACTAAATCAGGAAACTAAGAAAATGACCAAACAGTCGAGGTGAGTTCGTGCTTCACGCACGTATAAACAGCTTTGGAAAATTATATTTTTCTAGATATTATTTGCCTACATTTTGCTTCATATTTCCAATCTTATCTTAAATAAAATGCATAAATAAGATCTTATATCCCGAAAAATACTAGAAATCATAGAATTTGATTAATAGTTGAGAAAAATCATCGTGGAGAACCGAAATTGAATATTAAATTTGGATCGATACCGGGACGGCAAAGATCGAATCAATACATAAAACGTTTATTTTTCATCACCTACCATAATTGATTTTATTGTTATATTTTTAAATTTACCCACCAGGTACTCACTTCACGCTTTTCTCATACTATTTTTCTTAGGAATTAGGTAAGCGATTTTTAGAAAAGATTTGTTAGGCGCTTAATCAAACTTGAAGTGGTTTTCTGTGCAAGCGTTTGCAGCACAGCCAGCAATACAAATCGTTATAAAAATTCATAATAAATGCCTTTCAAAGAAGAGCTAGCACACTATTTATTGGGGTGCGCTGAGAGAGTGTGTAGTCGCTCAGAAAGAGTCAACCACCGAATCCGCAGTGCAAACAAATGCAGCAATTCTGACTACAGCTCACACAGACACCCAGTCATAGAAATACTTGTTATAAAATGAGTTAGTATATGAGCTTACTGCATATTTTGGCTAGAAACAGGCACTCTTGCAGATCTCTGATCGATATCTATTCCTATAAAGAATCCTATTTTCGTAATGCTGGAAGCATACACGGTAATCGTTGCGTACACTGAAAAGACACTTTAAATTGTTAAAGACCTTTTTAGTCACAAATTTTCATCAATGGGAAAAGTCGTTAGTGTAAGAAAATCAGAACACGCATATTTTTGAAGAAGAGAAAAGAGAAGAAAGAATAAACGTATGACTCCGATTTTAAGCCAAAAGATTCAAAACCATTTTTCATAAGACATATATTTCTGTTAACAAAAAAGCATACTTTTGGGTATGATCTAACTCGCAAAAGTCACAGAACTCTGAACTTTTGACCAGATAATCTTTTTCTCTTCACTCAATAAAATGCGTGCGAAACCGAGCTAAAGAAACGAAATTCGCTTTTAAGAAGGGATCAAAGGCCATTCAACATATAATTCTTCATAAATTAAAAGAACATTTCCCATGACTGAAAATATTTTTTTAATTTTAGAACAATTTTCTAGATTTTAGAAGAAAAAATATTTTTGAAGTATTAGAGAGCAAATAAAGTGAGGGCAGGGACAACACCAAGACGCGCAGTAACACCTTAATTAAAATGGTCTTATTTTTTTTTTTTTATATAATTTTCGGTGGGTTCACCAAAGTCTTCTTTTTGAAAATCACATACAAATTAGTAAACCTAAACCTTACCTTAAACTTTATCTTGTGTGTGATTTGAACTTGGGACCTCGGGGAATACTTCAACATGTAAAGAATCTTGGCGAATTCGACTTTCTCAAACAATAAAGATCGCAGTTAAATGTTAATTACTTAGCAAGTAGAATATCAGTTGCCCTTTATATACTCAGAATGCATTGAATTCGTACATGAGAATAACTTCTTTTATTTTTCAAAACATAACGGAGATTTTCTAGATTTAAATTTCGAAGTCTTAGGGCGAATTTTCAAATGGTTTTTCTAAATTTAAGAAACGTTCTTTCTGAAATTAAGGTCGTTTTACTAAATTAAATGGTAGACGCCCTATTTTAAGACACCGTGCAATGTATTTTGATTTTAATTCATGCGTAAATCTGCCCTAAATTTAACAAAACTTTAAGAAAAACATTTCGAAAAATTACCCTAAATTTGAGAGCATGGCGTTTATGCGAATTTATTTTTTAAAAACGTCAATATTTGGGTTGTCCAGTGTAAGTTGAAGATAAACAAATTCCAAACATCTTTTAAAATTCCAAAAAAATATATTAAAAATATATTATATTAGGGAGAATTTCGAAAAACTTGAAAACACATTTTTATAAGTGAAAAAAAAACAACGTTTTTGCCAGTGCCTCTATCGGAGAGGCTAAAGTGTTTCTATGACCGTGTTCAGCAGAAAACTATGCCATATTTAATTTGAACTAACTAAAAATATGTTCAGACTTAAGTTTTATCACTTCTATGCAACTTCCATGATGACATGTAGCGCAGCCAATGTCAGCGCAGCTTAAACATCGCACATTCAGCAGAAACCACTTGTTGAATGATGTTTTTTGATACCTGCTTAGTGATCAATACAACTGATGAACGCTGCCAATGAAACATAATTTGTATACCCGTTACTCGTAAAGTAAAAAGGGTATACTAAAGTCGTGCAAATGTATGTAACAGGCAGAAGGAAGCATCTCCGATATCATAAAGTAAATATATTCTTCATCAGCATCAACAGCCGAATCGATATAGCCATGTCCGTCTGTCCGTCCGTCCGTCAGTCCGTCTGTATGAACACCTAGATCCCAGCGAATAGAAGAGCTAGAGCCACCAAATTTTAGATGCAGGCAGATCAAGTTTGTTTTAAATTTTGGCCACGCCCCTCCCGCCCCTGCAATAAAATATGTTTAAGATCTCCCACAATTTGTAAGCTATCGAGCTCATATTTTGCAGTGTAGTGTATGTGGCCAGTATCTACAATCTCACAATTTTCACATTTTCTTAAAGATCGGATAATAAATGGCAGAGTTAAAAAAACGTTGCATACTTAGCTGAGCCGCTTGAGGTTATTAAACACTAATTGCCTTGATTAACGGGTATTTCGAAGTCGGGCAGGGCCGACTTTAACTTACGCTCTCGTTTAAGCTAATCACGTAAGCACGAATTCTTTGAGAGTGCATGAAAGTTGCTTTCCAGCGCATTTTTTGCAATTTCAGACATGTTTTGTGGGAAACTTACATTTCTTATCGAATTATTCATTCTAAGCCATTCCAAGACATTCTATGATTTTCCAAAGCAAAGACTTTCCACTTAAAATATTTGAAATCACAAAATTTTCTATTGTCCTAAGGTCGATTTTTCTGAATGTAATTGAAATATATTAAAAACCATTTAGAATTATACAATTTTATTATCTCTTAATTTTCATTAAGTGAACTTAAAGTAGTTGTCAGAAAAGTGAAGTGCCATTATGCTGAACTTGCACAATTTTAATTATAAATGTTTTTAGGATACAATGTTAGTGATCAGTTTGTTGCTTTTAACCTTCACGACGTCACCACTTGTAAGTATGTCTCTGTCCGAGTCTAAGTGTATGTGTCTATGTATAGGGGTCATTAATTGAATTAGTGCCATAATTAAGCAACGCAAAAAAAAAACTTATAATACTCTGTGTACCTCTGGTACAGAGTATAATGAGTCTACTCACATTCTAGTCATGTTGTAGCCGCTGCCAGTTTGATTGAAATCAGGGAATAAAGTCTGATTGGTCACCGAGAGCACATTACTCATAGCTTTGTACATCATGATGGCGGGAGTGTAAGTACTCCAGTTGCTCCAACTGCTCTCAGCATTCAGCAAATCATCCTCAATGGAATCACCGTTCACCGAATCCATGGCTGGCGCTGTGGTCCTTTGGTGAACTTTGTTTACTTTGGCTAATGTTGCGTGTCCTTCCTGGGATTTACTTCTTATTTGGTTTCCATTTGTTTGCTCTAAGCCTAGAAAGAAATGCAGAAGAATAAATCTAATTTGGTTGCGTAGATATATATGTAAGTTTCTTTTTTTTGTCGACTAGAAACTAAACGTTTGAAGCTGCTTTTTAATGTAAACTTTTCAGACCTTCCAGGCAGGGGTGCCCTAGAGAGTGTGTGCGCTTTCCTAAATGGCCACATATTGATTTTGATTTATTTGTGTTCCTTTGAGTGACACTTCAATGGCCTAGGCTCATTTGCGGCTTGTGGCATGTTTTAACGAAACCAAAACATAAAAGTTGATTTTTGTGGTTTTGAGGAAAATCCGATTTACCATCACAGACTTTCGTTTCTCTTAAAAAATGCTAATAAACGCAGCGGCATTTCAGACCGACTATTTCTCAGAACAGCAAACTTTTTTAATTTATTTTAAGTTCTTTGTCAATAAGTTCAAAGGCATTTTAATAATTAGAAGTTAAAAGCCGACTTCAATTAATTACACAATTCTGAAATGTACATATTTTATGCTCCATGGAGTAATTATAAGTTGGTGAAGTAACTTAAAGCACAAGGCCGTGTAAAAAGTGGCTTTAACTTTTCAATTAACCGAAAGAATCACAATAAAACCACTAAAGCTATCTTAGATGAAAAACAAAAGAGAAAGACCAATAATTCATTCCTAAAAAACTGAACTCTCAGCACAGTAAGATTTTATGTGTCCCTTGAGCTAGATTTACCTGTGGCTACAAGTGCTCCGTGACTTGCAATTGAAAATTGTTTGTTTTCTTTATTTGCCTTTTTTCCGAAATGACATTTAAACTTTTTATCTGTTTTCCCTCAGACGATGTTGATGATGATGATAAAAGCATTGTGTCAATTTACAGATTGAGACAATTGCATTCAAGTTGAACTCAGCTTTATTATTATTTTTGTAAGTACTTTTTATGGGGTATTTTTTTTTTATAAAGTGTTTGTTGGAAATTAAACAAAGAAAAAAAAAGGAAATGTCCTGAACTCTCATTAGATTGTGTCAAAATTCATTCATTGTTTCCTGGATATGTCGGTGTTTAATAGAATGTTGAGGGGAAATTTGAGGCTCCCACGATTAAGGTAGTAGGACGGTGTGACGGCCGAAACTTCGACTTTTTTTCGTGACCTTTTTTTAACTAGTAAATAATATACGATCATTTTGGAACTTTTACATATTTATTTTAGTACTTTAAATGATACAAAAAAAATTTTTTTTATTTAATTTTCCATTTATTTATCTACAATATGTAATATCAAAGTGGAGTCCTCTAAAGAATGATGAGCTGTTTCGGGGAAGCACACAGCCTTCCGTAGTCATCCGAAATGAAATTATCAAAAAGATTATTATTGTGTAGACCTTAGTTTAATGAACTTACCAATAATATACATAAAATTAAAAAAAAAAAAATTGCGGTCTTGTGAAAAAAGTTATCAAAATGTAACTTTTTTTTGTTGATAAAATTTAAAAAAAAATAAATTTATTATTAAGAAATTAAATGTTTTAAAGGTTAGGTATTTAGATATGTGTATGTATGATAACTAGTTAAATTTTGAGTCAAATCGGTTGAACAGTTTTGAGTCAGTGCTTCCCCGAAATTTCAAAAACATGGTTGCGAGAAAAACGCGTTTAAAGTTTTGTCAACAAATAATACTAACATTATTTAATCAGCTATGCCTGGTGCATACAGCAATCCTTCTGTTTCCTCAAAATCGTCATTAGCAGTAGATATACCTTGGTGTCTTTAAATAATAAAGGTTGGAAGGACAATAAAAGAGGGAACGGTCAGAGCAGCTGCCGCTGGCGTGTTAACACACTTTCATACACTCTACGGCGCCCTCTCTTGTTTTGCCTGTAACTTTGGAAATATTTTAAATTTCGGTCTGAAAATTTAAGAGCATATTTTTAAAATGTGGTTCTTCCGAAAAATGTAAAAAAAAAAATCGATTTTTTTGACCCATCACACCGGTCTACTACCTTAAACTCTTCGAGACGAACACATTCACACAGACAGGTAGGCTCACCAACGCACATGGCTATATCCTTTTTTATACCCGTTACTCGTAGAGTAAAAAGGGTATACTAAAGTCGTGCAAATGTATGTAACAGGCAGAAGGAAGCATTTTCGATATCATAAAGTATATATATTCTTCATCAGCATCAACAGCCGAGTCGATATAGCCATGTCCGTCTGTCCGTCCGTCCGTCCGTCCGTCCGTCCGTCCGTCCGTCCGTCCGTCCGTCCGTCTGTATGAACACCTAGATCTCAGAGACTAGAAGAGCTAGAGCAACCAAATTTTATACGTAAGCTAGTATTGTCTGTAGGCAGATCAAGTTTGTTTCAAATTTTGGCCACGCCCCCTCCCGCCCCCGCAATAAAAAATATTGAATAACTCCCACCATTTTTAAGATATCGAGCTCAGATTTTGCAGTGTAGTCTATGTGGCCAATATCTACAATCTCACAAATTTTCAAAAGGATCGGGTAGTAAATGGCCGAGTTAAAAAAATGTTGCATACTTATCCGAGCTGAGCTGAGTAACGGGTATTTCGAAGTCGGGCAGGGCCGACTTTAACTTACGCTCTCGTTTTCTGTTCACTTTGATCAAAACAATAGGTGTGTAAAACTGTCGGAACTGCTAGCTCTTGCCTTTTACTTACTTTGGCACATCTTTATGGTATCCTTTTTAGATGGGTATTGGGTATAAAAATAAAAAGTTTCTAACTTTAATCCTGCAACCCTGATTTGGATAGTCCACAGAGTAGTTGTTGATATAATTGCATATTAATAATTGCTCAGTTTATTCTTTTTTGGCCAGTTGCTGACTCGCCTGTACTTTTTTATTTAATTGTTACAGTGAGTGAACTAAAACACGTAAGCCACTAAAACAAATGGACCATGAAAGTGGAGCGGAACATTTAAACCACAACGAGAAGTTAAGGATTAACACATATACAGGGTGCGCCATATAAAGTGTCGGTATGGCAACACTGAATAACTTTGACATTTACCAACCGATTGCTTTTGTTAGACATGTTTTGGAAACATCAATCTAGTACAATTTTGACCATGGAACGCTTCACACCAAAACAACGTGCCGAAATAGTGACGCTGTTCATCGAAAATAATCGTTCAATTGTGCTAACAAATTTTGATGACCGATGAGGCCATTTCACGCTTTCTGGTGGTGTTAATAAGCAAAATTGTCGCATATGGGGAATACCATTACACGACCAAAAAGTGACTGTTTGGGCCGGTATCAAAAAGAGGCTATATTGACTGGCCACCCAGATCTCCAGATTTGACCGCCCCAGACTTCCTTTTGTGGGGCTATTTAAAAAGCAAGGTTTACGCCAGCGATCCACAGACCATTGAAGAGCTTAAGGCCAACATTCGTGCCGAAATCGCCATTTTATCGACTGAGACGCTCGAAAAAATGATGGAAAATGCCGCAAAAAGGGCACATTTTGTTGTGGCCAATAAAGGCGGCCACTTGATTGATGTTGTGTTCAAAAAGTAGTCGAAATAAATTGTACAGGACCAAATAAAAGGAACATGATCAACATATAGCAATCGGTTGTTTGTTTTTATATTTATTCAGTGTTGCCATACCGTCACTTTATATGGCGCACCCTGTACTTTTTCAGCTTAAATTTTCTTCATTTCTGCACTGAATAAGCTCAAATTTTGTTTTAGGGTTGATATTAAAATGCGGATCGAACAAAAACGACATATCAGAAATATGCAGTTTTTATGCAAAAAAAAGTTGAAAAACATGTTAAATATGTCGAAATTATGAAAAAAAGTCGAAAGCATACAGTAATAGATTTAGGAGTTATTTCTTCACCGAGATCAATATAGCTTTTTGCATGAATGAATGAGTATTTAGCCTATTTAGCTTTTTGAGTATTTCCATTCGCTTCTGAAGTAAATTCTATGAGCACTGTAGCTTCTGAATTATCTTGGGAAATGCTTTAAAGTAATTCTTGATGGAAAGCATCCAATTTGAATGTATAGTCCGTAAGAAGCTCTTGCACATTTCCAATTGCTCTTGCATCTCACACATCTAAAATGTTAACCACCGACAACTAATTCAAGAAAATGTTAGTAACAATTAAAAGAAAAAATAACAGTACCGTACAGTTGTAATCCCCGCCAAATTTGTAGCATGAAAGCATGCAGCTTTAATCCAGGTGCCCCATCTGGATACAATCAGCATTTGTTTACAACAATTGTGCACAACGGTTGGGCGACTTCAAAACTATTTTCTTCACCTCTGATATAAAGCTGTTCACATTTGGACAGGCAGCTCTAATGGCTCACAGCTAATCGATTTAAGCCGTAAGCCAAACACGTTATATGCAGTATATTTGGATAAAAAGCTTTTTATTTTTTCATCAGCTTTTATCATATACGCTACTGCGTCCAGTACCAATAGTAAAATGTTTTCCTCCATTAAATGTGGCCATGCTAGCTTTTTCGCATTCACAAAAATTTAGCGATTTGAAGAAAAGATTTGGTCGATAATCCGATTTAATATCGCACAACTTTTGCAAATGCAAAGACTGGAGCATGACTGTTAATATTGGTTACTTTCTTACATATTTTTGGCATGCGCTGCAGTAAATGCATTCGTTTTTGACCCATAGAATTTAGAGGCTTCACTTTTTAGAATATTTTTGTCATTTTTGTTCACTGTTTTCAAATAATTTAAGTCACTAACAAAACCTGTCTGAATCAATAAACAGCAAATTCAATTCTTACAAACTATAATTTGGAAGTCTCATATTAGTTAGAAAATATGTCAATAAAATTCTGAATATGCAAAAACAACTTGGGTCGAATTGAATTTTTTTTATGAAATTTTTATGAACTTTAATTATTATACTAAAATTAAATTAAATTTAAAAAAATAATTTATTATCAGGGCCTTGATAAAATGACAAATGTTGAAGCTGCTGACAAATGTCATATTTCTTCGGTACAACGATGCGTATTTGGATTTTCCATGGATCTTCCACCACTCCAAAAATTAGCCAACTTGTACATCTTCATTCGGAATGTTGACTGTCAGCCTCGTCGTCTGGAGTCTTACTAGAGTTTTGTATGCAAAACAAATATTACAAAGCTTATAGCCCATTTACACTTAGCACATCTAACATCCCACATCCTGAGTTAAAATCCTTTATAACTATGTGCTATGCCAACATTTACAATTGTTTATTTTGTCAAATTATTAAGTGAATCAGTGTCTTTTAGAACATGACAAATTTTGTCCTGGCATATTTTTATGACTCTTGATATTGGAGGTTGGAAGCTAGATGGGCTTAGTGTGAATAGCCTATTACTCGCCGAGTAGAAATATGTTTTTTTTACTTTCAGAGAGAGCTGCACGACTCTCTGTTACAAAGTAAGTATGAAAATCCAAACTACTTGTCTACCACACCGACCAAGTAAGGACAACTTTTTACGATTTGTCCCTGCTCACATCGATTGACGGGCGCCTTAGATTTACATAAAAATGACGGGACTTGAAATAATGGGTGCAATGAAATAACAATATATGGTATAAAGTCAGTGAAGATGACATCAGCCATGAATTGATTTACAGATCCGCGACTAATTGTGTTAATAAACTCCAGGAGATTTGTCTTAGGACATTTAAATTACTCAAATTTTTACTGAAAATCAAACCTCTTGATAAGAAAGAAGAAATTGAAGAAAGGAAAACATTGTGAAAATAGTTTTAAAGAATGTTATTTTAGAAACATTCACTCTTATCAGCATAAGAAGCCCTCAATTTATCGATTAAAGAAATGTTTTTTATATGTGACTGCTTTTTGCGACTTTTATACTAATTAAACCTGCAGTTTTTAGCCGGCTCAAGGTCATGCTATGCTTTCGCACAACTAAAAACAGAGACACAACATCACAAAGGAGGCTGGTAGATCGTACAGCTGTTTCAAGAGGAACCACCCGCTATCATCAGCGATCAATGCCTACCAACTGAAGTTTTTTCTAAAACCTTTTCTTTTTGAAAAGCAAGAAACTTATGATGTTTTGTCAAATTTTTGTATGTTTTGTAGTTAACTGCGAATAAGCTCAAAATATCATGTAAAGTATTTTAAGTTAAGATAAAAGGCTTATTTGGTTTGTTTTTTAATATGACATCTACTTTCATTGACCTGGGTTCACATAACTATTAGTATGACTCTCTGTATCGAACTTACCATGTAAACAAACACTCATTGCAGGCAAGAATCAATTATCGACAAGTTGATCACAAATATACACAAAACATATGCGAAAAGAAAAGAAAACAGAAAATGGAAATTAATAAGCTAGAGTAGGTGTTGCACGGCACTGCAATGACAGCGATGCAGTCTAAATGAAAAGTAAACAAACTTCAAAAGGAATGTTGGCCATAATTGGCAGCTCGAACGCACCCTTCCTCCCCGCATTGCCACTACTCCGACTGACTAAGAAATAAACCAACAAAGAGCACAAATATTTGGCAAAATGGCACAATGCCGGTCAGCTTCTTTTGACTGCGGGCCCTTCAAATTGCGTTTTCTGTAATAATCGCACAAAAATTAGATTTCGTTTTTTTTTGTGTTTTTTGTTTCTTTTTCGCATCTCAGTGAACTTGAAAAATAGCCAAACTGTCACGTTCCATAGGCGTCCGAGGGAGAAAGTGCTGATAAAGTTACAGTCGGGTTCGGGCATGCGAACAGATTACTTATACGCCATGTTGTACACTAGCTAACAATTCCCTTGCGTTTTTTCTGTCAGCGAAAAGCTGTAAAGTTTAAATGAATTTGTCTGCCATTCTGCTTTTGTCTGTTTGTTTTGTGTTTTTATTTTTTCTATTCTTGTTTAGCTGTGTGCGTTGGTATTTTCTTTCGTGGTGCAACAAAAACTTTAGCTGACAATTTACACGCAGCTTAACATAGCAATAAACTAATAGTTACCCTCAGGATGGTGTTTAAAAAAAAAGGCGTCTCTGTTCAGTAGAAAGATTCAGCTATCTTTTTATTGTACATTCAAAATAAAATGAAGTTCTTCTTACGTGATTTAAGTACAAAAGGTGTCAATAGTAAGATAAGATTGAAAATTCTTGAATCATATATCAATCCCTTAAGCTCCATTTACACGACCTGATCGCTCAGCTGAGTTTTCGTCAGCTGAGCAACTCAGTTCAGCGTTTACACACGGCTGAGTAGCTCAGATGAGTCAGTTTTGATTTAACTTGAACAAAAAACCAAAACGATTGCAAAAAATCGATAAGAAATGTATATCGAAAGCCAGGAAGTGGCAACGCTCGCACACTTCAAACAGGCAACCCTATAGTTCAATTCAGGTCAATTAGAGCCGGTTCTATTTCGCCTGATTACTCATCTGAGTAAATCAGGTTGTTACTCAAACGCCTGTTTACACGAGCTGACAGCCAGTCAGACGAAAACTCAGCTGAGCGATCAGGTCGTGTAAATGGAGCTTTAGTACTTGAATATCAAACTATTTTAAAAGCATTTTAATCATAATTTTAGGTTTTTTTATTTCAGGTATCAGTCTTTATCCAAACCCAATTATCTCTTTGAATAAATACAAAAACATTATGTCTTGAATTAAAAATAAATTTTACAATCAATCCGAATACATCCTTCGAACTAATTAACCACAAATTGTTATTGGTTTAAGCCCATAAAATTATATAGCTACGCAATTTTTTCTTGAAATAAGGAGTCTGTATTCAATCAAAGAAGGCTGGAAAGAGCCAAGTGCCATAACAGTCGACTTCTATCACTTAATAAACAAAGCCCTAGAACCATTTGGGAATTTTAAGCACAGATTCGCTTAAAACTTTTTCGCATTTTCAGTTGCTTGCATTTGCTAGCTAGTTAGCTAGTTTGAAAGTTTTGTGGTTGATACTGTTGATATTTATTCTCTTGCAAAGAGGATTAAAATATTGCCCAGAGCATTGCAATGCATAGAAATACTAATTTTTCTCAATCAACCGGATCGGATGAATATATGTAACTCATAGCTGCCATTGGAACGATTGGTTTGTTTGCAATGGAAACGTCTTCAATCTAAGTTTAATGAAAATCGGACAGCTATATGTTCCAGGTGACAGACAACAGATAAGTCTGAATATGGGTCTAAGTAGAAAAAAATGTTTTTTTTAATTGTACACAGAGTATAAATATTAAGTTTGTGCTAAAGAATCTTAAAGCCAGAAGAAAGCATCTCCGACCCTATAAAGAATATATATTCCTAATCAGTCTCAAAAGCCTAGTGCAAGAGGTCATGAAATCAATCCCCAGTCAGTTAGAGGTAAAGTTAATAAAATAGTTAAAACTGATAATTTGTTGATTGTGATTCTGAAATTATTTATAATACTTAGCCAAAAGCAGAGTGTAGTGCGAGTTGCATTGGATGATTGATTAATCTATCATTTCGAATACATACATTTTTTTTTATTGTAGCAAAATTACATTAATAGTTTTTTTCTGTGCATTCAAGGGTATTAAAACTTCGGCATAGTCGACCTTCTCTTATTACCAATAGTTTGGTGACTTACTTAGCACCCCAAAAGTGTGATTGGAAATTTGACTTATTGAAAATACATCCAAACTATTTTTAACCAAGTGCTATGAATTTTCATACCACATACTCGACCACAGACAGATATAAAACCTTGGCATGTAGTCAAAACTCCTTAAACCTAAGTGTAATATTATAAACCACTTTACTTAGTTTCATTTCATTAGGAATTTCGGCAAATTTACTCAGCAATTGAAATAAAGAATGCATATGCAATATTTTGATATACAAATTTTCCCTCCCTTTTTTGGGATTCTATATGTAATTTGTGTCTTGTGTCTGTTTTTGTATTTGACAAGTCAAGTACAGGGTGTGCACACAGCAGAGAGCAATCTAAAAGTAAATTTAGGTGTTTGTGTGTGTGTGTACCGAGGAAAAACTTGGGTCTGTGTGTGCCACATCATATGTATGTCAATAAGAGTTGGGACTACTGTGCCAGCACCATGCTGGTCTACTTTTACTCAGTGCGGCCACACACTCACACACACGCAGACAGTTTCGTTTCCTGCCGCCCCTGAGATAGATGGTAGGAGGGTAGTAAAGTTCTAAAACAATTTAATACAAAAAAGCGAAATCATGGTTTGGGGACCACACAATAAAATGAAATAAGCAGCATACTTTAACGTTGGCTTCATATTTATTTTCCATGTGTTTTGTGTGCACATGCCCCATGGAAATGAACTTGGATCGTAATTACCAGGCGCCTAAACGCAGCCACATACACGAGGCATTTTTAATTTTTACACTCACACATACGAGTATATGAGTTAAAATAAAAATTGAACCGAAAATTGGCCACATGTTTGGCCAAAAATGTGAAATTAGAAAATGAGTAAAATTCATCAAAATGATTGTTTAATGAGCTTCACTATGAAAAGCTCGAAAGCGTGAAAATTTATTTACGCGTATGTGTTTTTCTTTCACACCTACAAATATTTAACAAATTCTGGCAAATATATAAATAACAAACTGGCTGATAAACACACCGCAATGTATACAATCAGATATGCTTACATACGATATTTGTACTGAACGCAGAAGGCGAAGGCAACGTTTAAAAGTTGCACACACACACACAAGGTTGAGGAACGACAAGTCGCCTGGTGGGCAATCTGTTTCTAAAATTCAATTCTGTTGTTTAAGTGTACGTGTGTATAGGAATTTAATTGTTAAAACACTTTTAACTTGTTTGTGTGTTTATACTAAATATTTGAAATAAAAGCTAGATCATTCATTAGACGGATTTTAGTTGAGTTGTCTCAGAATGGACCAGAGGAAGTTATTGAATTTGTGGTTTGCAACTACTCAACCTTTTTATTAGGAATGCAAACTGGTTCTGAGCCGTCAGTTCCAGCGGAAAACTTAATCTGCAAGCTGAATCGGAGCCCCTTCGAAAACGCTGGATCGAACTGAAAACTACAAATCTATTCGGTTCCTTTCGGTTCAATTCACTTACCAGTCTTAGGACGTATAGTTTTTGTTGCTGATTTTAATCATGCACCTAACATATATTCCTTATCAATGCCGAATTTATGTAGCTGTCAACCATTTAAAGACATGTGTTCACGTACAGCTCCAGCAATTGTTCACCGACCTCTTAATATGCCTGTCATCAGTTAAGATTACCTCTTTGGAAGTACTTTTCGATTTGTGAGCGTATTCCACTTCCTTTAAAAGGCGATATTCTCATTAATCTGTCGTGCTACTTTACCTCCATCCAACAATTGAACCATTGGCCTATTCAAATGTTCTCTGGGAATTCAATTTCCAGATTGTTAAAAATCGTACTTTTTGTTGTGTTTGAAGTTCAAACTTTGAACACAACGGACCCAACTTTATGTTACATCAAATAGAATCGGACAACTAGATTAATATTTTTTTCAACTTTCGCATCTTCAAAGGTCACAAACAAAAAAATAGAGGAAAGTTAACTTCGGCTCGGCCAAAGCTTGTATACCCTTGCAGCACGTTTTCTAACTAATTTGAAGGACATATCCACTGAAAACAAACAAGTTTTTCCCAATAAGACTACTTTTCTGACTCTTCTTTTGTAAGGCAGCTATACTATATAGATGTCCGATTTCGACCAAATTTGGCAGAATTATGGAGAAACATTAAAAACTAGTAAATACGGAGTTTGGAGACGATTGTATAAAAACAAAAAAGTTTTTCTCACTAAAACTAGTTTTTCGACTGATCGTTATGGCAGCTATATGTTATAGTCATCCGATCCGGCCGGTTCCGACAAATGTGCAGCGTATTTGGACAAGAAGACTTCGTTTAAAGTTTGGTGGCGATAGCTTTAAACCTAAGTTCAAAAAAACGTATTTTCTTTTTGTTAGATATCCGTTCTAAAATAATTTGTATACCCTTGCAAAGGGTATTATAATTTTGACCAGAAGATTGCAACGCATAGAAATATTCATTTCCGACCCAATAAACTATATATTCTTGATCAGGGGGACGAGCTGAGTCGATGGAGATTTGTCCGTCTGATCGTATGTCCGTCTATCTGTCTGTCTGTCTGCTTCTACACTATCTAGTCTCTCAGTTTTAAAGCTATCGAGCTGAAATTTTGCACAGAGTCTTCTTTTTGCTGCACGCTACAAATATGTCGAAGCCTACCGGATTGGATGACTATATCTCATAGCTCCCATAGGAACAATCGGTCGGAAAATTAGTTTTAGTAGAACAACTTTTTTCTTTTCCATGGAAACGTCTCTAAACTTTGTATTCATAGGTTTTCTATGCTTTTTTATAAGCCTTACAAGTTTGATGAAAATCGGCTACGTATATGGTATAGCTGCTATACAAAAGATAGGTCTGGAAATAGTCTTAGTTAGAAAAACTTTTATGTTTTTAATGGTAGCATCCGTTTCTTAAATTTGAAAAAAACGTTTTGGAAAAATTAATTCTAATTGTGTGTTTTTAAAAACGAAAATATACTGTAGAAAGTTCCATTCAGTAACCCTACTTATCCCTTCCACATCTTCCCCTCTACTGCCATCACTTCATTTCCTCTCTAATACTTTAAAATATTTTTTTCATTTTTAAAATCTAGAAAATAAGTTTTCTAAAACTAATAAAATATTTTTTTGGCTAATAGGAAATGTTTTCTTAATTTTCAAATTTATGGTAAATCGCCATTGACTTCTTTTTAAGGCGAATTTCTTAATTCTAGGCGATTTCGCATGTTTTTTTTCGGTGTAGAAGAGCAAACATTTTAATGTCCCCTTTTCGAGCCACTTTAAGTGAATTGCACTTGATGGATTCCAAATAAATGAAGCATATTCCAAGTTGGAGCGCACAAATGCAGAATTAGGGTCCATAAATTGGCTGGCATTGCGCTGATTAAAGCCAAACATGGAATCTGCTTTAGGCGAAATATAAATTTCATGTGCTCATTAAAGAGAAATTTTATGACGAATTTCAGTCCCAAATCAATGGACTCATCCCGGCTCGATCAAATTTGTTTGTTAAGGGGGGGTAAGCTCAAATCGCTCGAAAAAATGCACTTTTTTGTGAATTTTTTGTGACGACACAGTTAAAATCTCTTTATTAAAACTAAAAGCACATTCAAGTATGACATTTAAAGAATGTTGTATAAAGTTTTCACGAAGAAATATTAAAAAACACGGCAATGGCAGCAAATATTCGGAAGTCTCTCGGAAAAAAGGTGAATTGCGGTGCCCCTCATAACTTGGTGCTGGATCATCCGAAATCAAAAAACCAAAACTTATTCGTTAGATAATAGTTTTCCCCTGGTAACGCTGTCGAGATTTTTTCGAAATTTTAATTTTTCACTTTTTTGGAAAATTTTGAAGTGAAAAATTCGATTTTTTTTGGAAAAAATTCGGCTTGTTTTTTATTGTAAAAAAAATTATTAACAAATTTGAAAAAAACTCGACAGCGTAACCTCGTAAATTATGTTCAGAAATAGTGTACAAAATTTCAAAATGATCGGTTCAGTAGTTTTTATGTTATGAGGGGCACCGACTTTGAAAACGTGAGTTGTGGGAAAATCGCTTCAAAGTTTTGAACACTAAAAAATTTGTACGGTACCTGAAATGCGACAGGTATAAAAATACTCGTAACTTCGTCAATTTTGCTCGAATCGACTTGACACAATATTCTTAACATTTTAGGCACTTATTTAAAAAAATAAAATAAAAAATCGAAAAAAAAATTTAAATAGCTTACCCCCCCCTTAATTGAATGAGTGGTGGGAATATTGTAGAAGCAAATGCTATATTTCAAAGAATTAAATAGAGGTGAAAGAATTGCGACTTGGCTAAATTAACTTGTCATTAAATTGTCATGAAAATGAGTTTTTGGATTTCATCGTACATTACTTTATAAACTGACATTTAACACGTCTGCGTTTGTTGTTTCACTTGGTTCGCGATGTCAGAATTAAGGCCTTACCTACGATTGACAAAGCACTTCATCGCCCAGTGTGGAAGGCATGGCTTTGCTCATTTGAGAAACATGTTGAAGCCGAAGAGATAAAGTCTATCCATAGGAATTGGAACATTCCAAATACACTAGTCCCCTACTACGAAAATGAAAATTATGATGTGTGTACTCCACTGGTTCAGAATTCAGATTCCTATCAAGTTGGGAGCGATACAAATTAATAAAAAATAGAGGAAAGTTAACTTCGGCTCGGCCGAAGTTTGTATACCCTTGCAGCACGTTTTCTAACTAATTTGAAGGACATATCCACTGAAAACAAACAAGTTTTTCCCAATAAGACTACTTTTCTGACTCTTCTTTTGTATGACAGCTATACTATATAGATGTCCGATCTCGACCAAATTTGGCAGAATTATGGAGAAACATTAAAAACTAGTAAATACGGAGTTTGAAGACGATTGTCGCATGAAGTTATTAAACCCTAATTGAATTGAGTAACGGGTATTTCGAAGTCGGGCAGGGTCGACTTTAACTTACGCTCTCGTTTTTGCCAAAGTTTAAGATGGACCTGTTTGAAATTTTAACGGATGTTTTTTAAGCACTTCACCAAATTCAAAAGATTTATAAGTCATCAAAAAATTACCATTTTTTAAAGATCAAGATTCTGTTGATATGTTTGAAGCTTGAATAAACACAATTTCAGACTTAATTTACTTAAAAATTGTATTTTCTAAAAATGGAGCAAAGACCACTTTAACTTCACTCAGGCAGGCCTTCACATTCTACTGAAAACAATCGACCTGATTGCTCCCTTTTTAATGTGAACCATAGCAGAATTTTCGGGCAAGGTCGATAGAACCTAAGATTTTGGTTCGAAAGGTGCTTCATAGATTCATGTCTCTATTACACAGTACGACACAAA
The DNA here is from genome assembly GCA_035044985.1 of Lordiphosa fenestrarum. Lineage (NCBI taxonomy): Eukaryota > Metazoa > Arthropoda > Insecta > Diptera > Drosophilidae > Lordiphosa > Lordiphosa fenestrarum. Next base: position 772 of record JAWNNO010005341.1, on the reverse strand, counting down.
AAAAAACCCTTAAATTCTGATAGAAGGCATTTCTGTTAGCATCGCCTTAGATCCAGTTTTTCAACTGTACCCTAGATTCACGTTCTATGGGTACTTTTGTAGAAGCAACACAAAGCGACAACAGTTGGCAATGGGGCAAACACAAATTCTTAAATATCTTTAAAACCGCAAGGTAGATTTTTGTTAAAAACTAAATTTATGATGGCACAATGGGCTATTGCACGTCCCTTAAAGATAATACTCCTTATATCTAAAAATAGACCAAACTGCTTTTTCGGTTTTTCCAACGTAGCCTTGGTTCGCGGGCTATGGTTGTCTTAGTACAAGCAACTGCCTTAGATCAACATTGACCATTTAGGGTATTAGCAGCTTCACCAAAATTATGCCATTAATCTTATAGGTAACCTGCTTCATTGCAATCAATAAAATAGGACAAATTCACCATAAAATGCCTATAATGGACCACGATACACTAAGATGCATCGAACTAAAGTTTTTATATGATGATATCTGTTTTCCCGCTGGTAATGAAGATATTTACCCATTAGATTAATTGCTTAATTTTTGGGAGCAGATAATACCCTAAATGTTCAATGTTGCCGTAAGTCAATTGCTAGTACAAAAATGCTCGTAGTCGGCGCACAAATGCTTCGTAAGAAAATCTGAAAACGCAGTTTTGTCTGTCTGTTTCTACGCGAACTGGTCTCTCAATTTTAAAGCTATCGAGCTGAAATTTTGCACAGATTCTTCTTTTTGCTGCACACTACTAACA